>VZTR01002636.1:33415-49781 GCA_013400775.1 Chaetops frenatus | reverse complement strand
GGGGGTGCTGGTGGGTGAGAGGCCAGANGCTTGAAACTTGTCAAAATAGAGTGGGATGCCGTCCAGAGGGACCTGGACAAGGTTGTGAAGTGGGAATCTCATGAGATGTAACAAGACAAAAGTAGTAGAGTAAGTACAAAGTGCTGCATCTGGGTCACAGCAAGCCCATNAGAGTGGTGGAGGGAGGACCTCTCCTACAAAGCAAGACTAAGAGAACTGGGACTGCTCAGCCTGGAAAGGAGAAGGCTTTGGGGTGACCTAACTGCAGCTTTCTAGTACCTAGAGGAAGCCTACTAAAAAGATGGAGAGGAACTTTTTACAAGGGCAGATAGTGACATGACAAAGGGAAATGGCTTAAAACTGAAAGAGAATAGGTTTAGATTAGATATTAGGAAGAAAATCATTACAGTGAGGGTGGCGAGGCACTGGAACAGGTTGCCCAGAGTTGTGAATGCCCCATCCCTGGAAGGGTTGAAGGCCAGGCTAGGTGAAGCTCTGAGCAACTTGGTATGGTGGAAAGTGTTCCTGCCGATGGCAGGGGGGTTATATCAACGTGATCTCTAAGGTACCTTCTGACTCAAACCTTTTTATGGTTTTTACAGGGGTGACTTTGACAAGTGCTACAAAACCTTCTTGCTGAGCTCAAAGACTTGTGAAAGTTTATTTCTAGTCTCATCAGTAGTATTTTTGTCCTTTATTTAGAATTCATTTAATTTAAGATGATAAAATGCTTGAGTTTGTCAAAAATAGAGAAGTGATACTAGAGCACTGGCTCAGAAAATATACCAAGCTATTTCTGTAACAAGAAAATTACTTGTGCCTTTAGTATTATCTGTAATTTTTACTGGTACATCCGTTCACAGACAGAAAGCCATAATGTAGCATCCTCAATGTCAAACACAAATATAAAAGGTAAATGCTAGCATGCAGACAAAATTTTCAAGGAAAATTAAAAATCAGGATTTCTTCCATCAAGCTCTTAACTAAAACACAAGCTTATGAAAAGAAACAGCCATCTCTCGAAGTAAGAACCACCTAGTATAATTTCAGGCTCCACTATTATTTGAGCAGTCTTGCAACCAGATTAGAACTTTGAGGATTATGTTAGCAGTAAAGCCTGAACACAGTGGAAATGATCTCCAACAAGCTCTTACCCCCAAAACATTTTCAGTCAATGGCTGCAAAAATGATGAGGAGACAACTGTGGCAAAAATGTACCCTGAGATTGAGCAATAGCTTCTATTGTATCAGACAACAAGCCTACTACAAATTTACTCAGCTATCAACTGTCTTCAGTCTTCACCATTTTATTAGAGTATGCTGCTGATGACACATAATGAACTTTACTCCTCCTCTGAAACACAAAAGTTACTCTTTTTTTCCTCTATCTAAACAGCTGTTTAGGTAGTGCAAGATTTTTCCACTAAAGATTTGAGATCAAAATCAAACTCTAGACATATTTGATGGTTTTTTGTTTTCTGACAAGGTCAAAAATAGCTTCCTGTAGACCAACCGAACACATTTTTTTAGGAAAGTCCTCAAAACAAGAACTTAGCTGGTACTGCACATCCAAAGGTTTTCCAAAACCAGATCTCTCAAATATTGCATCCTTGTCACAAAACTCACAATATGGGAAGTAGATTACAAATAAACACTAATTTAAAAAGAGAACACCCAACCATGCACTCTATAACACACTGAGTCTCGAACTACAGCCCAACATCCTGCAGAAGAAAAAAAATGGAATAAATACTCACGGTGTAACACTATTTTAAGCTACTGCCCAAGTTGCATCTTTAAGCATGAGGGTATTAACTACTCTTAGATAAGATGAAAAGCATGTTAACTTTTCAGTACATCACAGGAATTTATTCTGTAGCTCTTTACCTCATAGCTCTTTTTGTTAAGAGTGAGAAAAGCAGAACTAAAACCAGCCATTCATATACTCTTAAAAATCAAGCACCTATATCTTAATATAGAGGGAGGAAAAAAAATTCGCTGCATTTTTTTTAAACTGCTAGCAAGCTGACTGATTACACAATGTACACTTTAAAGCTGCTGAAGTTAGCTTATCAGCATTGCTAGAGACATGTCAGCTTCAGAAAGCTGTCTGGAAAAAGCGAGGCAGAAGAAACACTACAAAAAAATGTGGGCCTTCTGCTTCATGGGGCAGAGAATCTGGTGACAATAGACATGGAAGAAGGTGAGGTTGTCTATCTTTAACCTTGATCTTTACGAGTAAGACCAATCTAAATACCAGATAGAGGGGAGTAAAGAAGGTTGAGACACTCTTTTTAGAGGTATCCAGTGTCAGGACAACATATGTTTAAACATAAAAGACCTTACTCCCACAGCAAACATTGACAAGCACAGAACAACACACGCAGAGAACACAGACTCCCTGGGCAGAGCAAGAGACACTCAAAACCCAACTGGACATTGACTGCTCTAGGCTACATCTAGGATAGCCTGCTCTAAGTTGACTCTGCTTTAAACTAAAGACTGAACTAGAGTACCTCCTGAGGTGCCTGTCAATCTAAATTATTTCAGTCATTAATATAACTTAAGTACCTTTGATAGTTTTTAATATATTAAACAAGCTAAAAAGTATGCAGTACAGGGCTATTAACCACAAGCATCAACTCCAATCAATGAAAACAGCACTGAGCACAAGAAGAATACATCTGTGTCCTTCTGTGCTCCTGCAACTAGAGAAAGATCTATTGAGATGTTTCCATGTCATCATATTATTTCACCTGTAATGACCAATAGTGTTCACTTGTACTGTATTTCATTAACATTCAAGAGCATCTGCAGGTACCAGAATATATTATGGTACACCTAAACATCAACTTTTACCTTCCACAATTTCATCAACAGCAAAACTGCTTATCAGGCAAGATAAGGCAATGGGAAAAAGCAGAAAAAAGCCTTAAGGAATATACAAGACCTTATTTCTCAGACTAAGGTACTTTTAGTACTTTTTTGGTTTAGCGTTTTTTATTTTTAGTCACATTTCCAATTAGCATTGTGATATAGTCCACACGAATGTTGGGATAAAAAAATAATGTATCACCCACACATCCTGTGGATGGACTGATAACCTTTAAAAGGACCATTAGAGAAAGCACTAAAGGTAAAACAATGATGGTGTGACACCATTAAACAGCATAAATGGAGAAAGAATTAACTAACACAAGATTGCAGAAAAATTACCTGGCAAACTAGCATTCAGTTTCTAAAATCAGCTCAATACTGTTCTTTATGAACTGATTATATTACAACTATTTGCAGTTTTCCACTAAACATGCAATTCCATTCTTCAGTATATTAGATGAAATACATTCTAGAACACAGACCAGAACAACAGTGCTCTCAAGAGTACATAAAGCATTCCACTTATGCTCAGAATAGCCCATTTTTGCCTAGAAAGCCCCACTTTTCCCCCAGGCTTACAGATTTGCCACTGTTACCTGCATAAATAGGTAAGTAAATGCAAGACCTGAGTCAAGACGTTTCTTTCAAAAAGTCCTGCCAATACCATCTTCATTTTCTAAGGAAATCAGTGCAAATAATGAACTACCAGACTTAGCAAGGAAGTTTGGAAAATAAAGCTTCATGTTTCAAAAATTTTGATAAAGATACAATTCTTTGAATATCGAGTTGGCATACCTCCCCAGTTCTTTCCTGATATTTCTACTGCAGTCTGCCTCCTCAAGGCTGCTTGTGATAGCTTCTTTATTAACTACAGACAGACAGGATGTGACATGCCTTTCTGGAGAACTGAATTCTTCAATGCTAAGGAACAGCTGTATGCAAGCTATAAAAACAAGGGCAAAACCACACACAGGGATGAACTGAAGCAGAACGAAACATGAAATGCTGCCTCAAACAGCAACTGTTGCATGATCCATCCTGCAAGTTTATCATCACTGTTCTAGCTTTCTAGGATTTCTCCTCCACAGATCAGATCTTGCCCATATAATTCTTCAGAGTCTCCCCAAAAATCTCCTGAAAGCACTGTTTCACAGCTGTGTTACACTGAAGTAATTCCACCATCACCGTGCTCATCTGCTTAATCCTGTCTTCCTTGGAGCACCTGTTAGACTGAGGACACCTGTGTTCTTCTGTTACAGCCACCTCTCCAGTGCTGGAGCTCCCAAGCACCTCTGACTTTATTTGCCTGTTGACTGTAGTTTTACCTCAATCCACCACCCTCCATCCTGATGGATGCCACAATGAGAAATTTTAAAACACTGCTGCAAAATGTTAAAGGAGGAAAAGACTGGATAACAGTCCAGTAATACCACTCGAGTCAGACATCTTATTACTACTTCTAGCTTAACATCTACAAACTGACTTTCACCAAATACCTATCCCAAAACACAGATATGTCTATTTAACAGACGCATCCCAAGAAGCAAATAATTACAACTGAGCAAATCAAACACTGTGCAACTCTCCTGATAATTCAGTGCTCTTACTTTTCACATAGAATATGGTTTTGCAATGTCATACACATTGTGCACAAGGAGACAAGAAAAACAGAGTAGAAACAGTCCTGCAATATAACTAGTGGGTCTGGCTTTTGTAGCCTTACCAGTGTCCTGTTGGCTTAGTAAATGTTGAAGGAGGAGAAACAATACATACCAGAACCAGCCACAACTATTCACAAGAGGTCACCTCTGCTTCTGGGAGCTTTGCACAGTGTGTCAGGCACACGAGAGAACACCACCACAGCCGCATATTCCACTTCTTGATTCATCTCGCATTAATTCAGCAGAAGATTCATATGAAAAAATAAAGATAACTGGGATCTTAACATGAACAACAGTAGCTTATTGCTGCTGAACTGAGCAGCATACATATTGATGGAGGATCAATAGTTTTCTAACAGGTAGAATGCCCCACAGCAAACAGCTACCTGAAGTCCTGGCAGGTCCCACTTCCATCTCCAAATTGGACAGTATGACGTAAAAGTTTGACAGCTTCAAAAAAACCCTGCTACCTGCTTCTGACAAATGAGAGTGGGAAATATGCAAAATCCCAGGGTCACCTACAACCCATGTAAACACAATTCATTTTGCACCCAAGTATGTGGGATATGGAGAAAGAAGGGAAGAAAAACTCAGGTTTATGTCTACATCATTTCCAATGATGTTTTACTATTACACAGCAGTAGTACTGCAGGTTTCAAGGGGGAATACACTTAGCTTAAGCAAGTTTCATAATAAAGTTTTTTAAAAAGGCAGGAAAATAATGACTAGACAGCAAAGGCTGTGCTCTGGCTACGCCTATACAGCACAGTAAGTCATAAGCACTTCCTAATCAAAAAACAGCAAAGCAGTTCCAGGAAAGTATAGTGCAGGTAACTGTCATGAAGTGTGCTTTTAGAGAAAGAGCCACAGAGATTGCCAGCTGCTTGCCAGCAAGAGCATGCCAAGCGACACTCTCCTTAATACACTGCTGGCATTATCCTGGTTTGCTACAGAAATGGACCTTGAGGAGAGGCTATTCTTAATTAAGTTGTAAAGTTATTACAAATCATAGGACTAAAAAGAGGCTGAAAAATTCATGTCAGCTTCTCTAGAAGAAGGTGATCAAGCACTCCTTTTATGTAATTCCTTCTTGATGTTACTTGAAAAGGATGAGATTGAAGATCTCTCCTAGATATTAGCGAGGAGCCCTTGTGGCAGAACAATCTCAACATTTAATCACAGAAGAAGCATTAACTCAGGAAATGCAAGTTTCATCTGACTACCACACAACTGGCAGTTTTATCCTTCCCTACAATATCAGTCTCTATCCAGGCTTCTCAAGTTTCTTTTGCACTTGCTCACAACTGGATTCAGCAGCTTGCATAGATAAAGCAAGCTTCTTCATATCATCACTCCCACATTTTATTTGCATAGTTGGATGTTTGCTAGCCGCTCCACCATCTGTTTTGGTCACTCTGATGCATCAAAATGACTCTCAGAATTAAATCCTGACCAATAAGCTTCTCCTGAGAGGTGGGAATCAGAAAGGGAGAGTAAACAAGACTTTCCCACTAATTCTGTTAGGCCAAAACATTACTGAAGTTACTCACAGAACAGGTGACGTTGGACCACAGTGGGTCACCTTGTCCAACCTCCCTGCTCTAGTAGCTTCATCCTAGAGCACTGTTGCACAGGATTGCATCCAGTTCTTGAGAATATCTATGATGGAGATGCCATAACTTCTCTGGACAGCCTGTTCCCATGTGCAGTCACCCACATATTAAAGAAGTTCTTACTTAGGTGGAACTTGCTGCGGGCTGATTTCTGCCTATTGCCTCTCATCCTATTGCTTTGCACCACAACCTAGCTCTGATCTCTTGGCAACCCCCCTTCAGAGGTACTCAGACATTTATGCAGTCCCCTCTTAGTTGTCTCTTCAAGAGGCTGAACAGGTCCAGCTTCCACAGGCTTTCCTCTTAAGAGAGATGCCCCAGTCCCTTAATCATTTTTGTCACCCTACACTGGACTGACTCCAGGAGCTCCATGTCTGTCTTGTGCTGAGGAGCCCAGAACTGGACACAGCATTCCAAATGGACTGTTATCAGGGCTAAGTAGAGAGGCAGGGTTATCTCCCTTGACTGCTCTTCCTAAGGCATTACAGGGTGTCACTGGCCTTCTTGGTCACCAGGACACACTGCTGGCTCATGGAGAGTTTGTTGTCCACCAGGACCCCCAGCTCCTTCTCCACAGAGCTGCTTCCCAGCAGGTCACCCCCAGTCTGTGCTGGTGCCTGGGGCTGTTCCTCCCCAGGTGCAGGACCTGCATTTGCCTTGGCTGAATTTCAGAAGGTTCCTCTCTCTGCCCATCCCTCCAGGCTGTCAAGGTCCTTCTGAAGGGCTGCACAGCCCTCTGGGGTATCGGCCACTCCTCCCAGCTTTGTGCTGTCAGTGAAATTGCTGAGGAGGCCTCTGCCCCTTCATCCAAGTCATTGACACAGAAGTTAAACAAGATTGGGCCCACTATTGAACCTTGGGAGGTTTCACTACAACAGTCCTCCAACTGGACCCTGTGCCACTACAATCTGCTGGAATAACACTACAATGGCTAGTTACTAGTAGTCCCACATGAGCAGTTTTAGATCCACTTAAATCCTCCAGTTTAAGAAGAAAAATTTCTTATTCAACTTAACATACAGTTTAAGATGCAGCATGACTACAGAAGGCAGCAACCATCATCGGTTTGATCTGCACAGACAGCCCAAACAGCAATGTGGAAAAAATGCTCAGGAGGTAGAATGTACTAGAAATACAAGTCAGAATTATCAACACCAAACTGTATGGTGTGGCTGACACATCTAGGGATGAACAGAAGACTGTAATAAGCTGGCTGTAGAGGTGCTAGATGTCCCATTCCTAGAAACATTCAAGCTCAGATTAGATTGGACTTGGAACAAACAGGAGTTGAACTATGTGACCTTTAAAGGTCCCTTCCAACCCAAACCATTCTATGATCCTTATTTTCAGTGCCTTTAGAGACCACTCACATTATTTCATTCAAAGGACAGCAGGCAGGGAAAAACACATTAGTACAAAGATGAAGCTGAAGAATAACTTCATGCTCAGTCATGTTTTCCAATCCTCCATAACCCTCCAGGACCTGGTTTTCATGACCACTACTCTTTATCCCACAGAAGACACTGGCATAAGCTACTTAAACACACATTCCGCTCCTTCCTACCTCCACAGTCTAAGAGACTTGTCCATATCACATTTCAAGTTAAATAATTTTGAAGCAAAGTGAAGTAAATACAGAACAAGAGCAGCTAGCTATTACTGAAATACATGAGCCAGAAGCAATACCTTAACTATTTACAATCATTCCTCTCTGCTTCCTTTCATTCATGCCTTCAGGCATCATCAGTCAGGACCTCCTTACCATATCTCTGCACCCTAACCCTCCTGAGATCACCCAGTGTAACATAACACAGAACAATGGATAGCAAATAAGGTACTGTTGATATAAACAAGTTGTGATCAGCTGGTTGCATATTGTTAATTGGCAAAGATTAATGCCTTTCATGCATTACCAGCTCATAACTGGGCGCAGAAGTATGTGACAGAAGCATTACCGTCTAACTATTGACAAAGCTATTACAGTTCTTAGTTGCTGCACAGAAGTCCCCCTTGCATAAAAGCACATTTATGTACCTAAGCCCTTTGCCTCCCCTTCTTTAAGTTACCATTTACCCAAATAATGCCACAGCCACTTCCAGCAATGAGGACGCTAGAAATGCCAAAGTTATTTGTGGATAAACAGGGATATTAAAGTCTAACACGCCATAAAATACATCAGACTGATACTGCCCCATGAACAGGCTTACTTCAATCTTTACAACCATTTTCCATCTCCTGACTCATTAGCCACATCTTCTCATTTTTCATCTCCTTTTAAGCCACATTTCCTCTCATACTCTACAAAAAGCTGTTCTAACAAGCAAGGACAGGTATTACCCACAGCAAGGCAGCCTGATCCAGAGGACCAGGATCATACAGCCCTGCCTCTAAAAAGTCTAAACACGGCCAAAGCTCAGAACACGTTCTCCTAGGGGTGTACCCAAAACACCATATGCCATCTGAATCAGTATTCTCAAAAAACCACCAAAACAAAAGGCAGCAAACCTCACATTTAAACTGATATACACGCAACAACTTAGAATATCTTCTACTTTACATAGATTGGGCCACTGCTGGCCAGTCACTTGCTTGTTCTAGCTCACCCCTTACACAGAGAGGCCATCACTAACATGATCACACTAATTATTCCAGTTGTCAGAGGACTGTTATTTGGCCCAGAACCGCTCATAAGGATTTTCAGAAAAGCCTTCTGACAGGCACTGCTCTGAAGTGCTTCATACAAAGGGACATACTTTCAGCTCCCAGAGGGCTCTTAAGACTGCTTAAAATCTAAATATGCATGCCTCTAAGCTGATCCCCCACCAGGAAAGGAAGTTCAGACAGATCACCGTTTACTGTTTTAGTAAGCCAATTTGCACAGAGGAAAAGAAAACTAAATTATTTTCTCTCAAAAGCACAGTGTCATATAACCCAAAAGAATTAGTAAACATTTAGGTCTACGACCATTCATGAAAAAGTTTGTAGAAAAAGTGCTCAAAGACGATATGCTCTAAGCATAAAGTAGACTCATAAGAGCAGCATATAGTAGGCAACAGTATTATTTGTCCATTTACGATCCCAAATACCTACAGACTGAAGGACTGGAAGAGTGTCAAATCAGTGTTACAACTGTTAAAACCATGCAAATGACTAAACTTCACCTTAAAACACACTCGTGAGAACAGGCAGTAGTTTCATACTGCGCTGGTGTTTCTGGTTCAACCACAGCTGAACTTGTTTCTTTTTATTTATAAGACTCAAACTCTGCCATGCCTCAGCTCTCTGCCTGGTAAATGCATTTTGTTTTCTTGGCAAAAGTGGCAGATAGATGAGTCTTTGGGTCAGTAGGAACTTCAGGTCATCTCCAGTTCTCACCCTCCAACCACAGCCAGATCAGCCACATGGCAAGATTGCTCAGGCCTTTGTACTGTATGGGCTGAAAACTCTCCAACAAGGGAAATGGCACCATCCACCTTTGTGGGCACCAGGCCCACTGCTCAGCAGTTCTCCTGGAAAGGAAAGCTTTCCCTCACACCCCATGTCTATGGCCCAACTCAGCTCACTGCCCACCAGGGCTCAGGGCTTTCTGCACCTCGTCCTGCTGGCATCACTGCCAGGTCTGCTGAGTTTTCAAATAGCATTCAAAGTTAAACAGACATATCAGGAGGCTGATTAGCTCTAAAAATTCATAATTTGGGTAACAAGAAAAATCTGGGCATCACTCAACTATTCATACTGCAATTCAGATACAAAAGGTATCTTCATCTCCTTGCTACATCCACAATATATTTAATGAAACTGAGGTTCTTATTTCTATTTACTAATCCTTTTGTACAATTTCCATATTTTTCTAAGGAGGACTTACTAACTCTTCAGTCCATACACATCACACATGGCAAAGATGCACCACATTCAAACACTCAAGTGCTTGAAGCTGCCCAGGCAGTATCATGCTGTTCCTGAGCGTACCACTTCAGATCTGTCGCTATCCAAGGCACAGAAAGTCTTTGAGACCTTGTGCCTGCAGGCTCCGAGTTTGAAGTGTGTGTATTTGACCTGAGGCTGTAGAAAAGACTTCCAAATTCAGGAAACTATTACAAGAATGTAGGTCTGTAGTTTAGGAAGAGGCATGTAAAGTTAGATAGTAGAAGGTTTTGAAATCTCAAGTTTAGGTATAGAAGTAGTTATAAAACAAAGTAAGAATTTTAAAATGTACTAATACAGAATTGTATTTCAGTATATGATTGGAAGAAAAAGTCTGCAGTACGACAAACATGTCATGCAGGTTTGATTAATTATTGGTGCAGAAATGAAAATATATGTATGTGGCATTAGTTTACTGGCCAATTAACCTCTAAAAGACCTTGTAACCTGTAGTCTCGTGATCACTTTTGCACTATGGCTGACTTCTGCATTCCTCTGTGAAGACGTTCTCAAGCCTTGATGAGACTTGCAATAAATTAAACTTTAAATTATACTGGAGTAATCCTGTCTCTGTCCCAACTATCCCGATACATATCCTTTTGTGCAGGTTAGTGTGAAATCCTGCCTGTATGTACTGCATCTGAGAGCAGTTTACTCACAATTATCCTAATGTGGACTGAACATATGAATAACCACATATCTACAGCTCTTCCTAATAGCCTGACAGTCAGATTTTTTGAGATGTATGCAGACAAAAACACAGCTATCTTAGGTCAAGCAAGTCATGAAAAGATACATAAATCAAATTTTTAAAGGACAAGTCAACAATTTGTAAAACAGGAGGACAGCTACAATTAGATGGTCATTAATTTTCAGTGTCTGAATAATTGAGCAAGTGGTACTAGCAGCCACAAAAATTAGGTCCCTAAATCTTGGACACTCTTTCAGTAGACACAAAGATTACACAAGATTGCTATGCAGAAGTGTAACCTAAATCTGACACTGCACAGTTAATTTGAGGGGGAGAAAAAAAGAAAACCTTCTCCTACAGAAACTATCAACTCATTTTCTGTTCTCATGCATTGCTTCAAGCAGCAAACCTGATGCATTCAATCATTCTATGCAATTAACTCCAAAGATAGGCAATTTGACATAACATTTCTTCAGAAACATTGACATTCCTCATTTCAGAATGCCTAAAAATGTTTCAAAACAAGTAATCCTTACTCCACTTGTCTACACAACACAGAGTTATTTGTAGAGATTTAAGAAAACCTGTATCCACAAAAAAACAGGTTGTATTTTTGCCACAGCAAAAGTCTGCCATATATCTACTCCTTTTTTAACAGGTACTTGTACACTTTGAACGCTATCAAACTTGCACAGAAAATCCCTCCAGATTCACAGAATGGTCTGGGTTGGAAGCCATCTTCAAATCATCTAGTTCCAACACTAGTGCCATCAGCAGCGCTATCTTCCACTAGGTTAGATTGCTCAAAGCTTTGAATGTGTAATCTCTCTTGTACCACTCAATGTGGCAACAGTCACCATCTCAAACATCTGAGTTGCACATGAAACCCTCCACACAAAAAAAGAAAACCTACAGCCCAGTTGTAATTCCAGTAGAGAAGAGATTCTTGATCACCAGAGGTATGCCCCCCCTCCCAAAAAAAACCCCACACTGATCTCCACCACAATGGCTAGTTTTATATTGTTCAGCTGTACGGGTTCAGAGGACTTTCACTACAAGAACCACTCTTACAAAAAATAGCCTTTAGCAAAAGACAAGCATGACACTGTTAAATTTTCTTTCCGTTTGCTCAACTGTTACAGAAAAAAATTCAGCTACTAAGTTGGTTAATGAGGTTGTAATTCTCATCTTGCCTACCAACATCTCAACCATGGATGCAGTCCAAGGCAAGTGCTATTGCTATGCCAAGTTTCACAGTTTAGCTATCTGAATTCAAAAGCAGCTTCTACAGTCTTCTTCACTTTATGCAATTCACTTTGTCAGCATTTTTCCAGTTCCCTTCAGAATGGGTGCTCTGGTCAGATTAGCAATAGCAGTTTTAGGTCAGGACCTCAATTTGGGCTTGTACCTCAAGGTACAAGCTTATAATAATTAAAAAGTCAAACTCATTAATACACTGATTTCTTCTCTACTGCGTGAATGCAGTACATACATAGTCTGTTACAAGCAGCATATGGTGTTTTAGAGTTATGCCTTTAGTTGTCCCTCTTTTGGAAACAGAAAGCAGCTTCTAATGCTTATTTGGGTAGAAATGAAGCACACTAAGATGCCAGATGAGATTTACCCGTGTTACTTGAGGTAAAAATAATACCCTTAATTACAATTATAGCAGGTACTAGGACTTTAAGATTTAAATTTAAAAGATTTAAAAGCCCTTCCTAAATCAACTGCGATATGCAATCAGTAAATGTTCATCTCTAGTTATGCTTGCTGGATCGAGACTGGAGATGAACAGCAAATGAAGAAAATTTAAATAAATCCCAAGATCTTCCTCTGCCCTTAAACTGGGCTAGGTTGATGCATAGGAAATTTAATGCTAATGAATAAATAAAAACAGAGGTTACAGCATTAATTTTCCAGCATTTCAGGAGGAAAAAACACATGGATGGCACTGAAACAAAGACTTAATTACAAAAATAAATGGAAACAAAGTATGTATGCTACCATTCCTGCAATATATTGCCCATTTCAGTGCAATGGCTATGTATGCATATGCTCAAAGCAACATCAGGAATCTAAATATGCCATTAACAATCTCCTCTTCTGCTTAGGCATATGGCCATAATACCTACTCTCTCCAGCATCCATCTTCCTTTCTCCGTTGAAGAGAGAGACTCTTTACCAAACAAGAGATCCTAAGGACCACCTTCTTCTCCTTATCACCTTGCAAAAACTTCTCACAGGGTCACCTGAAGGAGTGGTGCCAGGAGCCTTAACCACTTCTGTAGGTAAACAAGCACATTTTCACCTCACTGGTTCCATGAGCTGATAAATATCTGACCATTCAGCACACCTTTCTCCAAAGAAGCTGCTCAAGTCCAGGCATAGCTGTTCCTGCAGCATGTAAGGGATAAGACCATAACTTCATGAATGCATTCAGAAAATAAGTTAATCACAAGTAAGATTTAGAGAAGTTCTTCACTTTGGTACTGAAACTAAAAATCACATGCCACAAATACAAAATTAGAAGTGGCAAGATTATAATGCCAAGTTTGAATAGTAGACAGACAAACCCTTACCCTTTTTCTGGTGTTTAGATATTTAATTTGTAATTTCTGAAATTCACTACACCAAGTCTAAACCAGGGAACCATTTCCTGAAGGCACTTTATAGTTACATTATTAGCAAGAAACACTACCATGACATCCTTAGCAGATTTTACTTACATTAAGGTATGTTAACAGCAAGTTTTCCCTAACATTATGCAGAAACAGCCTCTTGGACGCCAAGGCTGACTGTCCAAATCTCAGTACATGGAGAGACAGGTGGAAATGGCATAGAGTATCCAAACTATCTTCTGACCTGCCTCGTCCTCTACCTCCCTCCAGGTAATATTGCATAAATTTTCATCAATATAAATAATAAACAACAGACAATTAAAAAAAAACATAAACAAGGAAAGATGAGTCCAACCGCCCCTTCTAGTATGCAATTCTACTTCTGAAAAAATATATAGTAACTCTATTAGAAAAAACAGTCAGCAGGGACAATACTGCTAGAGAAGTTTAATTTACATTACCTTCCCCTTTCCATGGCTGAATCTCCTTCTCTCAGCCCTTATACGAGGAAGTGACGAAGGCACTTGCCTATAAATACATATTTGAATTTCCAATAAAAATTCTGTTCATCCATTTTATAAAACAAATCCTACTAACTTCCTTTCTGACATCCAAGATTTAAGGCATAGAAGAACATCAGTACTCTAGCAATCATTCAATGAGTTTCATTCCACAAAAATACATAAAGTTTACTCAGCTAAATCTGAGTAAGGACTTAGCTCAACAAACTCATCTGGAGGAGTCTGAAAGCAAATGCAGGTAGCACAGACCTACAGAAAGGCTGCTCAACACATCACAGTGAATACTGCAGGACAGCCTGAATACTCTCTCCTACCTCTGTGTAGACTGTCTCATAATGTATTTGAATGTTACAGTGCTCCCTTTTTTTGCAAGCACTTAGGTAGTAGGTATTCACAAGACTGCATAGGCATACTTTACAGCGTGTTATGGCAATTCACTTACTTTCCAGAGTAAAATGCTTTCTTTCTACCTCTACTTCACACTCAGTTGAAGAACTAAGTAAAGTATATTACATCCTTAACAAGATCATAAGTGTTCCACCATCTTAGTATTTTCTAGCTCCTGCATCATTTGGGCAGCTGTAGTGGGTTTACAGAGATATGCCTGTTTTTTTGCTAAATGCAGCAAATCAAGCTACTCATTCTTGCAGCATCTTACAGCCTCATCTAGTCTAAGAATCTCTGCAGTTTCTTATCAGCAGCTGGACTATTTGAGCCATCAGCAATATCACGACTGCATGAGGGAACGAAGAATCAGTATCACCAATGTTTTGTGGGAAGTTCAAGACTGCCTAAAATTATTCTCATTGTGATCCTCGGCTGGCACGTTCACTGCCCGCACATTTAAACACCTCTCGTCAAGAAACCACAGGTTTTTTTCAAATCCTCATTACAGAGGGGCTTACTATGACTACCAGAACAAATTAAAACCCCTGTAGCTTAAGTACAGGAGCACGATGAGGAACACTGGTTCAGAATAGAAAACAGTGTGACACTAGTTTCATCTCCATCTGGAAAACTACTTGTTCCCAATTCACAATTTTTAAATGTATGAAAGTAAGACCTTCCCATTACAATTTTCCACATAATATAATTACTGCTCTTAAAACTCCACATCTTTTGCCAGCCAAATCAGATTTAGACTGTGAGCTACTTCAAAAACTTAACATGGCATTAGAATTTTTAAGTAAGTTTCTGAGAAAGCATACTTAAGATTTCTGCCGTGAGCTGTTTCTCTTTTGCTTGGTCTTAAAGCTGAAAACCTGCTGTCCATATACAAACATGGACTACTAAAGCCAAGTGTTTCACTGAGATCATCTTTCCATGATGTACTTATTGCAGAGCTGTGCGCCAAAAAGTCTATGTGAAACACGTGCGCTTCCAAATACAGTTAAGACCAACAACTAGCAATTAGGTCTCTTATCACAGACTGTCAAATTTAGCATTGCATTTAGTTGTTCCGTAAGTATTTCATGCAAGGAGACCCTACAAATAAAAAGCAATTCTTACTGAACAAAAGCAGCTTGCTTAGTATTGGCAGTTTGTCTGAGCTTCAGGGGGAGCCGCCAAAGACTCAGTATGACTTTCAGAATTTCAACATGGATTAGGCAACAACACATCTTGATCTGGCCCATCAGCTGTAGTAGCTAAAACTTACAAATTGTCTTATGCCAGCTTCTCTTCTAATCCTTCTACATGTGTCAAATAAGGTAGATTTTACACAGGCAAGATTAAAAAAAAATGTAGCAGCTTCCTTCAGAAACGAAGCTACAGATGCCAAAACCCAAAACACCATCAGCTAACCCCGCTGGACAGTGTTGTGATTTTTCAATTGATTTTGGGGCTGTCAGAAAAAGAAATCTCTGTGCGCTAAGGCAACTTTCTCTCACACTTTTCAAATGTCAGCAACAGCTGGTAACTCACTTTTCTCTGCAGACACTAGCATCTATTATAAAAGTGTTTCAGCAAAAGCGAAGATAGCATTAAAGCAATATTGGAATGTATATTCATCACAAATTGAGTTTATCTATTAGCCCACAATTTTCTTTATTGCTACAAAGATCACCATTGGCCACAAATACAATGAAATGCTATTATGTTGTAAGACAAAGTGTTTTACCTACAAAAGCAGCATGTCTGCATCGCTGTTACTAGACAGAAGCTTGTGCTGGCATCCTTGTACTGTTTTTAACTGCAAAGTCTACATCTGCAGGGGTATTGACTTATTTTAAGAGGGACAGGGAAGCTGAACTATTCCTTGGGCTTTTTAGAACACTAGATCATATGTCATCTACGTCCTACCTAGTCCCCAACTAAAGGAAGCTTAGCTTTGTCTCTCATAAACTCTAACTTAGTATTACAAGGACTTTAGCAGAATTCAGCCTGGGCCTTCACCGTAGTTTGAATATTGTCATCTAGAAACCTTTGCCATACACTGTAAGTTTTTTCGTCTTTTTTTTTT
>VZTR01002634.1:597617-686205 GCA_013400775.1 Chaetops frenatus | reverse complement strand
ACACCCAAACCCCAACATTGTGAAAAAGCAAGTCCAAATGAACACCAGTAAGACTTTTATACATGAGGAAAAGTGCATTGATAGTTATGCATGTACTATGGATAATTATATGGGTATAATTATGGCAGACCAATTATATCACTGTAGTTTTGCTGTTAAAAATCTCTTGTATATAAACTACCTAGATAAAACTGTCCTTTGAAGAAAATAAATCTGCTATAACTTAATTTAGAAGAGCTACATAGCTGTGGTGGTGTGAGTTCTTTATTGCTACTTGGAATGCAACGGCAAGGCCAGAGTGAGCAGTGCTGTGATTTATATGTAAGATGACTGTGTTTTGGAAAGGACTTGGTTGAGAGACAAGGAGAAAGAGCCAATTTAAGCTGCTCAGGAAGTATCACCCGTGTAGCTCCCTCAGCTGTAAAGAGATGACCTTAAGTCTTACTGCAGCTGTATCTCTGGAATGAAATAGTGCCCAGCTTGTCACAGTGCATGGAACTGACCTTTGGGGGCTGTTGGAAGTATACTCTAAATCTCTCTCAAAATTACAGCTCTCATTCTCTGAGTACTGAACAAACCCCATAAGGCTTCCCAAGACGACCTGGTTATGCTATAAGATGTATTTTATAAATTTGATTGGGCTATGTGCAATATAATTTATATATCTGACACATAATACATACTACTGCAAGTTATCCTTTTTTTCAATTAAAGCAGGACGTTAATATTTATAATGCTGTAACACTACCATATTACTTATATAATATATTAATATTTATGAAGTTATGACACTATTTTAACAAAGCGTTCTAGGAAATTTAGTGCTGCAAAAATGAACTCTTCAGTTATAATGGGGTTCAGGTTCTCCTGCAACTTAAATCAGGTAAAACATTCTGCAAAGTTGCTTGATTGTTTTTCCAACACACATGTGTGTGCATGTATGTCTACATATACATATATCTTTGATATATATACATGCACATACGTACACACACATGGAATTTTTAGTGGGAAGGATCAGGAGTTGCCAAATCTGGCAGCAACAGCCCTGTGTCCCCAGGTGCAGGCAGCTGTGGTGCTGAGCAGCTCTTACTGACAGAGTGTACTCCAGTCACAGGCAGAAACACTCGGCTTCCACACAAACACAAACAGCACCAAGAGCCTCACCCTGCTCCCTCTCCAGCTGAGCAGGGTGAAAGCCTCTTAGTAGGAAATATGCACCTACATTCAGTGTGACTCTTCTGGAAACTGGGCCCAGAGAGTCCATGTGGCACTTGGGTCTGTGATCCTGTCACCTCAGAGATGGGAGCCTGCAGAGGGGCCTCTCCATTGACTCCTGGTCTTCCTGCAGCTGTCCTGGACCTCCTGTAGACAACTCACAGCCTCCCTGCTCTCTGCAGTGTTTGTCTTGTGGCTGCTTCCATACCTGCCTCCCAAAGCTTTTCTTCTACTTGCCAGCCAGTGCAGCTTGATACTCAGTAGTGGTACAGATGCACCTGCACACTGTGCACGCTGCCTCTTTCTCCAGTGCGTGCAGGACACATCCATGGACACCTTGACCTGTGCTCCAGCTCTGGCTGCGGTCACCTCCATGCATCACACACACACAAATAACTGCAAGAGGCTTAGATCTGAAAAAAGGGAGCAGGAATAAGTAGCTGGAGAAAGGGTGGCAAGCTGGTGAAGTCCTGGTGCCAGGACCTTCCAACCAAATTCTCTGTACTGTCAAATTTCTGCACTGCAACATCGTGGCTGCCTGCAACCATACAGCGAGGGACATGAGCTTCTTAGAAATTCCTGGAATCCAAAGGAAGTGGATGGTCAACACCTTGAATTACAGGTCATGATACTGGTACACAGTTCAGGAGAAACACTGACACACTGGAGGGGGTCCAGCGGAGGGCCAGGAGGATGATTTGGACCTGAAGCACATGGCATAGGAGGGATGATGGAGAAGAGAAGGGTAAGCAGTGTCCAGATGCTTCCTTTTGCTTCCTGAAAATGAGTATATAAAAACCAAAGCTGGGCACCTCTCAGAGGGGCAAACTAACAAGGCAGGAGGCAAGAAACATGATTCGTGACAGGGGAAATTCTGAGCACTTATTTGAAAAAAAAAAATTGAAAAACATTTGAATGACAAGGGTGGTGAAGCCCTGGAAGAGGTGCCTCAGAGGCTGGGAAACTCCAGTCCATGGCAGCCCTTGCTCAGGGCTGAACGGTGCTGAGCAGCTTGATTTCACTTTAATATTGACCCTACTCCAAGCAGCACTTTGGGCTGGGTGACCTGCAGGAGGCCCTTCCAGGATAAATATTCCCTGATTCAAGCATTAAAAAATAAAAGATAATTTTTTAAAACTCTGCCCATTCTGTCCATGTCTTTTCAAAATCTGGAACATCAGAAAAAATACGTGTCCATAGCTGTAAAGTCTTTTAAATCTTGTTTTAGAAAAAAGTAAGTTCTCAAGAAGCTCTTGGACTTACAGGGCATTCAAAGAAAATAATCTAAGATGATATTAAAACAGCAAAAAATATTTTCTGTATTGAATGTTCAGAGCAACTGTTTAAAGTTCTAGACCCAAAATACTTACAGTTGGAGTTGCTTTTTAAATTCTCCAGAGTAATTCCAATGATCTGTGGAAAGGCTGTAGGGTTTTATAAAATTTTGTTGGAGTTTACAGTTAGGGAGTGTAAGGGAAAAATTAACAATAATCCTCAATAATATCTGTGTAATATTCAAGCCTGCAGAGCTGAAAATTACAGTGTTTTTATTCCTATCACCCCTAGCCTTCCCCAATCTAACTCCCAGTACTTTCTCATCCCTACACAAACCCGGGAGACCTATGAAATACTGATCAGCATTTAGAAAACCTCACCTTGTTTAGCCTGGAAATGCTGGCACTCAGCTGCAGCTCTAAATTCACTCTCGTTTCAAAATAATTTTTCTGAGTTAACACTGGATGCTATTTGGAGCTGTAACTGAGGTACAGAAAATCAGATACTGGGCAGGGATCTGTTGACTTAAAATAAAAATATTTCCCTAAATATGCTTACAAGATGTTCAGGTTTGTTCAGAGCTGTATGGTATCTGACAGGCAGAAGGCTTGGCGAGTAGCTGAACTGAAAGCAAATCTCTCTGTAGAAGGATTGTAATAGCACTTTTTAATCTCCAGCATTAGTAACAAAGCAAAACAAACCCTACTTGTCCGTACTGGGCTGTTCTGTGATTTGAGAGAGCTGCTTTTACTGCTACAAGCACAGGATTATCAGTAATGCCTGGTATGAAATGCATTCATTGAGTTCCCTGCTCTGGCTTCAAGCCTTGCCTGGGGTCGCCTTTCAGCCCTTCTGGGCCTTCCCCGTGGCTGTCACTGGACTCCACTGGCTCAGCACAGTTTCTGTGAGATGGTACGAGTATCAGTGCTCTGCCCAGAAAGAAGAAGCTGAAATTCTCCAGTCCAGAGCCTGCCTGAAAAACAGTGCGGTTTAGGGCTTGTCTGAACTCAGAAAAGCACCTGATTAAGGTATCTCCTGGAAAAAAAGTTCTGGTTCACATTCAGCGTGTCTAAAACATCTGCAAGGAAGATGAGGAAATTAGAAGAAAGAGGCAGCAGATACTGAAAAAAATAATATAGATTTGGAAAATAAGAGGATTAAAAAGAAAAGAATCTGTGTCAACCAGCAACAAGGGAATACTTCTTTCACTAGCAGTTAATTGCAGTGACTCCATGTGTTTCAGATATTGGGAAATTGCTTATTTCTAAGTAGAAAGTCTTTTTTTTTAAATGAGGTTGATTTGTCTCTATGATATGTATGCACTCCTGTATTTGTAACCACAAGAGCTCAAAATGGGATATTTTAAGAAGACATTACAATAGCTTAGATATAGCTCAATGCAGATGTTTATGAAGCTCTGGCTTTAATTATATGTAGTAGTTCATTAGCCATTAGAATCCTTTGAATTTTCTTGGAATTTATTAGAAGTTTTGGATCACATCCAAACTGTAAAAAGAGTCAGTTCTATTGTGATTGTCTCTATTGTTCCAGCACATTCCTACAGAGCTGTTCCCTGGTGAAGGATGGAATCTCTGTTCTGAGAATTTGGTGAGCTGGTGCTTTGCTATGTGCCTTGTCAAGCAAAACTAGAACTGGTTTTAGTGGAAGCAGAAGAGAACTTGCTGATTTTGGACAGCCATGGTTGAATGGGATATATGAATGAATGTTTGTGTGCTCTACTGTTATCATAGGACTCTTACAGACTCACAAATGCATGGAATCACAGAACAGTTTGGGTTAGAAGGGACCTTAAAGTTCATCTTGTTCCAACCCCCTGCCATGGGCAGGAGCACCTTCCACTATCCCAGGGTACTCCAAGCTCCATCCAGCCTGGCCTTGGACACTTCCAGAGATGGAGCAGCCACAGCTTCTCTGGGCAACCTATGCCAGTGTCTCACCACCCTCATAATAAAGGATTTCTTTCTAAGAGGAGTCTTTTCTAGTTTAAAGCCATCCTGCCTTGTCCTATCATTTTGTGCCCCTGTGAAATGCCCCTCTCTGGCCTTGTGAAGCCCCTTTATGTACTGGAGGCTGTATTATCCTACTTCTGGCTGGGGTGGGAGCTCTTATGCCATCTGCTTTTGTGAACTGCTCCCTCAGCTGCTTTGGTTTCAAAAAGGAAGGGCTGTAGCTCGATCAGAGTAATAAAGGAGGATGTTTAGATTTACAGTTCCTGTAAAATGGTGATATTCTATATGAAGCTGTTATGTTCCCCTTTCCTCCATATGTGTTAGGATTTAGAACTGACTTTTGGATGGGAACTGACCAACAGTTTCCTGGAGAGGCAATGGTTGAAATGATTCTTGGGAGCTGATACTGCTGGGAGGGATAAAGCAAGTCAGCATTAAGCATCGTGTTTGGTGAGTAGTGTAGAATAATTGCTGATGACTGATAGTAGGCAAACCCCACACTTTGGAAAAATAAATTGCAAGTGGTGTTTGAAGGGAGCATTTCCTTCTTTTTTGAGGGAAAAATGATCTATCATTTTGTGATGCATTTCTTTTGGTTGTTTATTCTGTCTCCAGAGTGTAAATCCTGGCTTTGGTGGTGACACTGGTCTTTTGAATCAAGGAGATGTTTAACTCTGGAGTCCTATACATTGATTTAATTTGAGAGTATGAAAGCCCACCATCAAAACTTCCATATCCTCAACACAATCCTTAAGAAAAGAGAAGTGCCCAAAACATTTTGAGATTGTTTTTATTATCCCAGGTTTTCAAAATGTGAAAGTGCTTTAGATTTCTTTGTTGCTTTTAACATGTTTTCAAATGAAGTAAATATTTTTTTAAAAAGGCTTAAATTACCACCTTCTCAAACATTGTCTTACCCTGGTATACAAGTGCCATTAAAGTCCTCAAAAATCTGCCATTGGCTTCATGTTTAAGTACTTCATTCAGCAAAGAGAGTCCCAGTAGTTCCCTCCCTGATACCACATGTAGTGGTACAAAAGGTCACTTGGAGACTTGTTACCGAAGATTCAAAAAGGGTCCTGAAAATAATTCAGATTTTGGGTTACTGACTCATGAATCAATGGGTATTGAAATGCCAACACTTTTAAAAGAACTACCAATAAAATAGTACAAATCTGACACACTTAAGGAAGAAGAAGAAAAAAACAATAATTCTCTACAGCCACTTCCTTTTGCTCTTTTTTTGCTCTTCCTTTGCATCATCTCCTCCCTGCCCATGCCCATGCCTAATCCAGTATCTCCTCTCTGACAGTGGTCAGTGCCAGATGTTTCAAACATTGTACTTTGTTTATGATGAATCAGTCACCATCAAAGCATTCAGTCCCTTCAATATCTTGAGCCTGAGCGAACTCAAGTTATTTTGAGATTGCTGATGGAAGACGAGAGGAAGGAGCTGTTTCAACAAGTGATCTGCACTAATTGCAGGGGCTGAAACCTTTCCTGATCCTGAATTGGCAATATGAAAGGCATGCCTTAGGATGCTGTTCTGACAAAGTAGTTGAATATTCAGAGGAGACAGTAGAGTCTTGACTGCACTTTGGTTGTATTTCTCTGGCTCCTTAATAGGTTGGCCTCAGGGAAAAGTCCTAATGCACTGGAGTAACAGTGTGGAAAGTGCATTTCAATATTTTGTGTTGTGTTCTGATTCAGTTTGTGGTTTGCTTGCCCTGATGGCTATCCTGCATAGTTGCCTTACTTTTGAGGGACAGAGCTGAACAAACTCCAGGACTAGGTGTGCAGCACCCCCAGGGTATGTATTCTACTGACTGGGAAAGGAGGTGCACCTCAGTAGTTCATTTTGTCCCAGAGTGCTTCTTTGTACAAGTGAGATAAAGGCTAAATTTAATAGTGCTTTTTCTTGATCTGATGCAGCCCTGTCACTCACTCTGATAACAGGGGCTCTGTCTCAGCTTTTTTCTTATGAGCAAATGCTGCCCTGGGGACTTGAAAATTAACGTGCTGATTTAAGTAAATATTTATTTGGCACACACCTCGAGGCACTGCAGCAACAAAACTGTTAAATAAGAACTACAGGCTAAAATTTAGAGAAATCAGAGAATCCAGTCCCCAGAGTGACAGCTTGAATGCTGAAGCTAAATTACTGTGTGTAGGGTTTCTCTAAGAACAGTAATTGTAGTTGTTCTAGACACCTTGAAATTTGTTGAGACTGGTGGTCTTTCACAGCACTTCTGAGCTAGGTTTTGGTGTTGGTATGGATGAAGAGAATAAGTAAACCCAGTAAAAGGTCTGGATATGGGTCATCTAGAAGTAAAAAATTGGGAAAGAGGCATCTAATTACTCTTTTAAAGTAGATAAAGGTATAGACAAAATGGAACCAGTCTTCTCTCTGAAAGGTATCAGAGGGTACAGAAATGTACCAATGAAAGAACTAGACGGAATGAAAAAACATCGTAACATGGAAAATTCCAATTGCATGGAATGAAAAAAAAAATTCACTGTGAAAGTTGTTGAGCTTTGGCACAGGGTGCTCAGAGAGGTTGTGGAAGCTCCACCCTTGGGGATGTTCAGAACTGGATGAGGCCTTGGGGAAATTGGACTAAATTGGCCCTGCTTTGAACAGAAGGCTGGACTAGATGACTTGCAGAGGTAAAAACCTAGGTAATTCTGTGATTATGGGTCACCAAGAGAATAGTCATTATTTTTGAAAAACAAGCCTTATGTTCCCTTTTAGGTATTTGTCCAGGGATTGTTTCTTTTAATTTTTTGGTCTTTTTTCTCTATTGTATCTCTTAAGAGTATACCAGCATCCATCCCACCATGCCCTCTGTCTGTCTGCCTCCACAGAGGAAGAGCAAGACAGACAGGCTTTGTGGGGTGGCTGCTGGCAGGCTTGTGTTGGTGGCAGCAGGGGGAAGAGAATTTTCAAAACCATTGCAGAGTGGAGATCTGTGAGGTTGAATGGGACCATGGCTGACCCTGACGTGGGACATGCTGCAGTGTTCCCTGTATGAATGTCTCCATTTCAGCAACAGGGAGGCTTCCCTGAGTGGGACAAAGTCAGGATTGTTTGGGAATTCCCCTGGTGACCTGACTGTAATCAGCCCTTTGACTCTGTGTAATTTTAATGAGGCTTTGTCCCTCTGCTTTATTCTTGTCAACAACTTCATTATAGTGGATAACATAATCCTCTAAGAAACAAGGAGAGATTTGCTTCTGTGCAGTGTTTTCCTTCTAAAAAGACTGTGACTTTGCAGAATTAGAGAGAAAGCAAAGCTCTGAGGAAGTGTCAAAGGCCTAGAACAGAAGGTGCAGCCAGAAAAATTAAAATGGTATAATGTGAAAGGAGATCAAAGATGGGACTAGTGTGCCAGGATGAAATAGGACCTCATACAGCCAATTGTAACCCCAACTTTCCCCTCAGTGACTCTGCATTTGGGCCTTTTTGCCCATGATCATTAGTTTATAGGAAAAGTGAGGTTGGAAGGGACTTCTGTTCTCTAGTCTAACCTACTGCTCTAGAATGTCAGACCAGGTTGCTCAGGGTTTTATCCAGTAATGTCATGAAAACATCCAATAATGTAGGCTGCACAGCTTCTCTGGGCAAGCTGCTCCATTGCTTGACTGCTCTCTGAAGGAGTTGCTCATATATCTGGTGTAAAACTCTCTTGTTTCTTATTGTGCCTGTCATTTCTCATTCTCCTGCCATGCATCACCATGAAGAATGAAGAGCCTGGCTCCATCTCTCTGATAACCTCATAGCAGATACTGGCAGGCTGCTGTTTTTTGCCCCCCAAAATGTCTTTTCTGCAGGCTGAAGAAGCCCCTTACAGAGAAAATGCTGCAGATCTGAGCCTTCTTGGTGGCTTCTGTACTCACTCCAGTTTATTGAACTGGGGGTCAAAAATTGCATGTGGCATCTAGATGGGGTCTAAATGATGAGTCTGGCTTAGCTGCATTTCCTGTAAACTTGGCAGATATGCTGGTGTAAATAAATTGTGTGATTTGACCATGTTTGGAGCATCCAAATGTTGCTCTCGCTAAGGATATGAACATGACTGAAGGTCAAATCATCAAGTGTCCCTAACCTCCCTGTCATTGTGTCTCTCCTTTGCACCTTTGTGAAATGAGCAATAAAATCTGCATCCCTCATTGCCTGTTATTTTGTGTTTGTTGGCTGCACTGCTGTAAACCACCTAAATATGAACTGCCTTTGACTAATGATAGTTTTTGTCATGGTTTTTGCAGGTTACATATCTCAGGTACTAAAGAATTACACTGACCATGCCTGTGATGGAGAATATGTGTCCCTGAGATGTCCCCACAGAACCACCATCAGCATCCAGTCTTCTTTTTACGGCCGAATTGTACCAAGCCATCAGCTGTGTCCTTCTCGCTATCCCCACTCCTATGCAACTTTAATTAAAGAAGATGTTGCCTGTTCAGTTGGCACTTCTCTTCAGGTATTGTTAAGATGCAACTCTTCATTTTGGACTACACCTTTCCTTGGCCAGGCAGCAGCTCTCAGTGCTGCTGCTGCACAGACCTGTCTTAAGCAGGGCTACCCAGCACAGGAGCTTTGACATCTCGCACAACTTAGTGGATAATTCATCCTTGTAGTTTAGACAAGACTGAATTAGATTTTTCTGGTGAATTTCTTAGTTTTCCTACTACTCTAGTCAGTAACAGTTCAGGAATGTGGTTGAGAGGGAATTACACTTCAAGACTGCATTATGTTTGACTGGGTTTGAAGTGCATTATTTTTATAGTTTTCTTTCCAATGATTAGCTTTTCCAACACATTCAGAAATTGCTGTAGCATTCTTTTTGCTTTAGATCCTATTTCAAGAGGTTTTTACTCTGGTAACTTGAAACCCAGAGAGAATCCTTTACTTCTTGTGACTCATTTGGCTCTTAGGCCACTGTAAGTGGTCATACATCACTTAAACTCATAACTTCCCCCAGCAGTTAATCAGCTCTTACCATTTGTGTAGGGAAAGTTGTCTCTGTGTATCCTCCCAAGAGCACATGTGACGTCAGAAAGTCAAAGGATTGTTTGGAAGGTGCCAGTGTTACTCAACTGTCAGTAGGAACAACTAAAATTAGAAACATGAGTTGGCTGATGTTGAGATGAACAGGGTCTGCTCCTGGGTGTTGAAGGAAGCACAAATTTTTCCAAGTGCTGCATTTGGGACGGTGAAAACTTTTGGGCAAAGCTCTCAGTCATCCAGTGTGTTCATGGCTAAGAATCAATAACTCATAATAAAAATTTATAGCAGACTAGATTAATGAACCTACAGGGTTAGTGAGTAATTTCTTTTATAATTTGGCTGGAGGCCAGAGTTTTCCACATCACTTTTCGCTCTTGCATCCAGGGCTTTTAAGAGACATTTACAGCATTTTTTAAAATGTTGATGTGAGTGCTTTGGCTTCCAAATGTCAGTGGTAAGTTCTCAAGAATTTGCACAAGGTTAGTGTTTGGCTGTAGTGTAACCCTTAAAATGACACATTTGAAGTTGCCTCATGACACTTCCACTGCACAGCAAAGGACTGAGCTGTAATATGGGGGATGTGGTCCTTATCAGTGGAAGGTTTTCCCAGATACGATAACAAAAGTTCATAATGAAACAGACAAGAGGCAGTTGTGTTGTTTAGGGTGGGAGAACATGGAGAGAAAGCTTTGACAGAGGCTAACCTTCCCTTTTATTGATTTACTGAAAAATTTACTTGCAACATTTAATTTACCAAGGTGATTGATAGCTATGAGCATCGCCTCAACCCTTGTGGGTGAGTGGCCCACTTAAGGCATCTGGAAGAACTTGAGAAGAGGGAAGATATTACCCTAGGCTTTCCATTTCATGGTTTTATGTGTAGGAGGGATTGAAAAGAAATCCTTACCTGCCTCTCTTAGCTTCTGTTCCTCATTAGCTTTGCCTTCAATATTTAGGCTGCTTGTAATTCCCAATCTCTGTTCCCTGTAGTAGGTAGTCCTGCAGCAGATCCCTTGTGCAGTATGTTACATGACTGAGACCAAAATACTATTATTAACCCATTTTTGGGGATGCAGATGTGCTGGGAAAGTAGCTGATATTCTCTCTTCTGCCACAAATTCCTTGGGACACCTTTGGCAAGTTCCTGAGTCTTTCTGGAGGAGACTCACAGCCTCTTTGGTGCCCCCAGATGTGGCTTTGATCCTTCCATGTGTTGTGGTTGCCCAGGGTGGGATGAGTCTGAGTGCCAGAGATGAATCTCATCTTCTCTCTCAGTTCTGGAGAGGGTGAGGCCTCTCTGAGGGGTAAGCCAGGAACACCACAAGCTGAATGGCAAGCTGCCTGCAGCTTGCTGGTAGGAAATGCATGTGTGTAGGAAAATTGGAAAGCTGTAGACAAGGAAATTGTGTGTATTTTTGTGGTTTTGCAACTCAGATATATGGCTGCTACAGGCAGGACCAATTGTGTGTGTATTCTGGTCGTCAGTAATTGAAAAAGTCAGCCAAACCAAACCCTTCATAACTAAGTATATAAAATCTTCATATCTAATCAAACCCATGACTCTATAAATTTGCTGCTTCTCTGGAGAGTGCCCTGGAGGGAGTGTGAGGGGCATTTATTAACTCTGTTCCCAGCAAACATTAGCTGTGAATGTAAACTCCCATTTAGAATCTCTCTCCACTGTAAATGTCCAGTTCAGACATTGTTTCTATGTTAAAAAGGGAAAAGAAGAAGTTGATTATACTGAAAGAAGCACTGCTAATTCAGCTTTTTGTGAGTGGCTTCCAGGATTCCTTGCTTTAGTCACTTGTTTTTGTTTGAACCTTAATACAGACCACCTGGGAGAGCATGTCTGAGACATTAAGGCAGTGACCCAGTGACCCCAGATCACACATTTCTGTTATTCTAACACTGTAATGTCAGATTCAGTGGGAGCTTTCCAAATGCACAAAGAATTTGGACGTTTATAGAATCATCACAGATTCATAGAATGGTCTGGGTTGGAAGGCACCTTAAAGATCATCTTGTTCCACCCCCCTGCCATGGGCAAGGACACCTTCCACTAGATCAGATTTCCCTGATTCCAACCTGGCTTTGAACACTTCCAGGGATGGGACAGCCAGAACTGGGCAGTCTGTTCCAGTGCCTCACCACTGTCCGAATTTCTTCATAATATCTAATCTAAACTTGCCCTTCTTCACCTCAAGGCTTTCCCCCTTTGCTGTCTGACTGCACATCCTTCTTCTAAGCCTCTTGTAGGCCCCCAGGATGTACTGCAAGGCTGAATTCTGGACTGGTGTTTCTGATGCCACTTGTTTTCAGCAGTGAACCACTAGAGGTCTGTATGGAGGAATGTCTAGTGGTTGGCTAAAATTATTGCTTATTACCAGAAAACTATATTACACTTTACAGCTGATTACCTGCAATTTTCTCATTTTGATAAATTGGCAGAAAATAAAACCACAGCCTACTTGTAAGGAAAACAGAAAGCCCTGGAGAGCCACTTAATTTGTTATGCTTTTGACCCCTGAAATTTATCAAAGACATTGAGGGCTAACTTCTCTCCCCATATGCACAGGTTCTGAAATCAGCAGAGAAATGCTCTTTCAAGGGCAATATTTTACCATGTCACTCATTTCCCCAAGAGGAGCTCTGCTTAGAGGATGCTCTGGAGTTGAATCCTGACTCTCCTTAGAAAGATTAGGTAATCTTGGGAGGGCCTGTGGGCATGGCCTGTGCCCTGGGTGTCTTTCAACACTCTCCAGGACAACCAGTCCTTGGTGACAAGAATCACTAGGGCTGCTGATGGGGTATTTCCTTTTGTCTTTTGGGCAAGAGACAGGTCACCTCTGCTGCCACCATCTCCTGCTGTCACTCCAGCAGCCCTGCAAAAGGGAGCAGATTCCTTGCATGCTGACCACAGGATTCCCCACTCTTCCTCCCCCCCTTTTTTNAAAAAAAAAAAAGGAGCAAAAGGGAGCTGACCTCTTCGCCGACGGAAAGATGAGATAAACTTTCCAGAAATGGCCCTCAAAGCACGGGCCAGCTGTTGATCACAAAAAGAGAGGGCTGGTGTTCCTGTTTCCAAAGTGGATTTTGTTTTCCCCAGTTATTCTGGATTAAATGTAAAATACCAAGTGGCAGGAAACATTTCCAACTGCTCCAGCTTTCTTGGCAGGCCAAGGACAATGGCTCCTGACATGTCCAGTCACCAGATATTTCGTGGCCCCACTGATGTCACAGCCCTAAGTGGCCTCAACAGGACTGAGAATGGGCCCTTTCTCATGACCCTTAACACCTATAAGATGATGATGGTCAGGGGGAAAGAAGGAAGAAATTGGTAGAAAGGAAGAATAATGGTCATCAGTACCACTGGGAGGAGAACCCATTGTTACATTGCTTATTAGAACTCCATGGTTTCTAGGCAGTTTGAACAAGGAAGGTTTCAGTCTCAGAAATGGCAGTGAATTAAAGAGCAGTGTGGGTAACTCTTTTTCTGACCATATTAATTACTTTGCAGAGGATGGTGAGCAGTGGGCTCAAGGTCCAGGTTACTGGAAGAGGTTACTGCACTGCCATAATTGCTGTTAAAAGTCACAGAACCAGTGCTGTTTCATTCATGAATCTTGCCCTGGCTGAAATAGAACTCTCTGGCAAGTGGCTCTCCCAGCTAATTATTTTCAAGTAGAACTGTTGGATGCAGAGGTCACAGACAATCTCTAAACTGCTGTGTCTTTGAAATCTTTGGCTTGATTGAAATAGCTCATCAGAGCAGAGTGATTATGTCCTGCAGGAGAAGAGGCACTGGAGGCAGAGGTGGCCAGTGCAGCCTGTCTCCCTGATGAGGCAGGATTGCTCCCCGGGGTGTAAGCCTTCTAATGCTCTGTTTACTCTAAATTTAAACTTTCCAAGTCATGGGGCTTCCATCATTGCCACTAAGACCCTGCTTGACAGTGTAATGGTTTGCTCTCAGGGATTTTTTTTTCACTCTGTGTTTTAAGCTTTCCCTTTCTTTAATCCCAAGACTTTTGATTATGCATCCTTTTGTATTTCGTCAGCTTAGACCTCCTCTCCCTTTGAAGTTGACCCTGCATACAAATTAAGTTTCCTACTGTTAGGAAATGTAGGTAATGTTAATTAGGTGATATTTGTAATGCAGCTTTTATCAGGTCCTTCTATTTGGTGAACATATTCCTGCTCTTTGTGAATCGCTGTTTCTGGGCTCTTTCAAGGCCCTGCTAGAGGAACACTGGTGTATCCTGCTGGTGTTTTAACATCCCAGCCCAGTGCTGTCTGCTCTACTGTCCTGCTGGCATTTACTCTTGCCATAGCAGAGCTGGTGACAGGGAATGCATGCCCAGTTTTCAGCTCTTTATTTCACACTCTGGTACGTTTATGTGAATCACCGAATATGTGGGCACAGTTCCCTCCTGCTGACTGCTGTGAGCATTGCAAGGTCCATGGAGAGTGAGAAGAGATAGCCAGTAGAGCACTAAAACCTGCTATTGATCAGGTTTCAGGGTCTTTGATCTTTTCTTCAGGTGATGCACAGAGGGAATGCAGTAATTTGGGCAAAGCTGAACTAGTTTCTAGTGGAGCAGGCTGGGAAAGTGGCTTGATGAACCCATAGGCAGGTAAGCTGCACCTCATCAGCATGGATTTCACTTCCTCATGTACTCTGTGCTTCCCTGTTGCTGATCCTTGGAAAATTTTCTTGCTCAGTGGGCTTCAGTATTTTGCATGAATGAATAGAGATGAATGTTCAGTCTTCAGAAACAAGACCTGTAAATAAGTTTTCAACTGGAAAGCAGTAAGTTTATAGCATGTTTTAAAATATTACCAGTGTTCAAGGGTACATAAAAGAATGCCAAAATTCAAATGAAATGTGACACAAAGCCATTATGAATGCACTGTGCTGTAGGGAGAGTTCCTGCTGTCTTGTTTGTTGTATTTACTTCTTCCCATTGCAAAAAATCTGAAGGTGCACCAGTATAAGTGTTGGTGTAACTCCATCATAATGGCCATGTCTGGACTGAATTTGACCTAAAAATGCTTATTACTGATATCTTCTGGCATAAAGTTCTTAGTACAAATCTCTGTCTTCATTTGACTGCACGTGGCTCTGATCCATTCATGCAACTTTCTCTGTGAGTTACTCTCCCCAGCAACACACAATTTGGGCAATTATTTGATAGGGCTCCTCTGTGTAATTTTATGCATGACTGACATGCCCCACAGCCATCCTTATGGTCCTTTGAAGATGGAGGCTGTACAGGGAGCAGCCCCATGGCAAAGCCCTTGTTCCCTTTGAGTTTCACCATTGGCTTCTATGGGTCCAAAGTTTCACCCTGAGCATGCTGAATCTATGAACTGCTCTGAGGGACCAAGAACTGAGATAAGTTTAATTGCCTTGGGTGTTAAGCTCAGTTGTGGTTTATTTTAAGCATGCAGGGGAAGCACTTCTTGGAGAGTGATTTGAAGAGACAGGCTAAAAACGAGCACACCCTTGGGAATGGCTGGGGATGGCCTCCTTGCAGAGCTCACATCCAGCTCCTCATTTAAAAGGTTGTTATCTAATGAGAACAACCAATTACTTAGCTAATGAGCACAACAAAATGAGCAGGAGAAATGTGTTTCATCTGCAGTGGCCACTAGAAACATTATTCTGAGCTTGAGGCTGCCCTTGCTTTAAGACCCAGGTCACTGCAGGGAGATTAATCCAGGGCATAAATCACAGGGGTTAGATTAGTGTTTGTTTTACTTGAATTCACTTATCTTGCTCTCTTATCTCCTCAAAATCTTGCAGCTTCTTAGCTCAGTCATGAACCAGGGAATGGAATGGGTTTAAACAGCCACAACTTCCCTCCTGAGCACTGGCTGTCAGCCCCCAGGCTTGATTTACCACTGTAATGCAATTATAAAATGGCACAGTGCAATTAATGTGTCTTCCCTCCCCTTTCATGCCAGACAGGAATTCCTTAATTCCTCCTCCACCTTCCTCAGTTGCAGTGATTTTTAAAATATAATCTAATCCAAAGTGACTTTATTTGGCTTTAGTCAGGGGTCTACCAGACTTGGAGACAAAAGGAGCTGATTGTACATCCCAGTTAGGGACAGTTCTGTGGGCCTATTGCTATTCCTGTGCAAGTCCAGATTGTTTGTCAGCCTTTTTCTGGTTGGTTTTATGGTTGTGTTTTCCCACCTTTTCAGCCAACAGTGGCAACAACCAGAACAACAAGGAAAACATTGAATTACCTATATTTTTCCATCCTTTGAGCAAAAATCATGTGAGCTGAAAACATTCCCTCACTACCAAGTGAGCTCACAGCCTTCATGGTGTCAGTCTAGCTGATCATCTGCAAACACCTCAGAAACAAAATCTGACATCTGCCAGAGCTCTGATACTGCCTAGATGTAGGATTTCTGAGAGTAAGGCCAGAAAGCCAAGGTCTTGGCTTCTGGTAAACACCAGAGCCCCCGGACCTGCAGGGAACTGTACTTTTGGGGGATCATCTGGTCACACATGTTCTGCACAGTGTTTAAGAAGATGCTGGTACATAGCACATACTGATGAAAGCAGTGGAAAAGAAAATCTTTGTGCATGCAAGGATAGATAAAAATTATATGTGCAAGTTTTTCAGTTGACATTAAGACTGGTGTAACAACATTGTTTTTAATTTTTAATCAAGAAAATGCACCATCAACTACAGCTAATTTTATTTGCATTTTTTCCTGGTGTATTTCACTGAGGGTTGAACATATATTTTTTTTATTTTACTCTTTATGGATATATTTCATTATGCAGAAGACATTACTCAGTGTACAGGAAATCAGAAATCTTAATGATTTTTTTATATTTTCAGGAAAAATATTGCCCTGTGGGGGAGGTAAAATAGAGTTACATGAATGAAAGGGAAATACTGATTTCTTTCCCCCCATGAACCTTCTCAGAGTCATGGCTATTGTCAAATTAAATTGGAACTGTAGCTAAGCACTATAACAAATTAGTAAAAGGCATATTGAGCCCCAAGAACACTTCACTTTTTTTTTGTGGTCTCACAATGGCAGAGATGACTTTTGCTCCTTAATTTAGTTACAAATTTCTCCCTAAGGTTTGTTTTTTGCTGCCGTGTTCCACCATTTGCATACTACAGGAAGTAAACTCAGGAGGTTTCACTTATGTGGAATACAAGGAATAAGCAAGAGCTGCCAAAAGCTAGAGCAGAGCCAAGACAAAGTGGTACTACCTGAAGGCTGCCCCTGTCCATGGCTCTCTGAGGTCAGTGACTTGTTGTCTTTGCTCCTGGTGTTGAGCCTAAGGACAGATGAACAAGCTGCTGAGGTATCTCAGCTGAGATTTTCAAAGGTGTTTTCTCATTGGCCTAACTCAGTCTCTGCTGAAACCCAGGGAGATTTTCCAACTGGTTTTAATAGCACCCATTACACAACGCTGAAGGCTCTTGAAATGCCCACCCATCTGCTGTGAACAGGTTTGTAGATCAAAACCTCAAGTCTACTGCCTTTGAGGTGAGAAGGCTTCCCTAGAGGGAAAGAAAATATTTGGGGTGCTGCTTCTTTCTCTTTGCTCAATATTCTTAGTTCTAGTTTTGTGTAAGCACAGCCATGGCTGCCCAGTACCAGAAAATCCTTTCAGGTGCACAAAGATTTGGAGAGAATTTCTCTCCATATGTGTAGCCCTCCAGAGTTTTTTCAGTTGTTCTTTGCTTTTTGAGATGAGAAGAGATATCTGTGCTGGATCCTTGCTTAAATTCCTTTGCAACTCACTGGATTTTGCATTAAATTAAATTTCACATGCTGAGTGAGCAGCCAACCCTTACGAGCCTAGAGGAAAGAATATGCTGTTTCTATGCATTTTAACGTGGCGGTCAAGCTGGGGCTAATGCTCCCAGGCACCTCCCTCAGTGTTCACCTTTCAGCCTTTCCATCCTAAACTCTGTGTTTTTAAATGAGATGCCTGAATTTTATTACCTTTGTAAGTGGAAAACAACAGCATATGTTCTCTGCCCGCTAGGAAAGGCCTGGATTGTTTTGGTTTGAACTTTAAAATAAAGGTCAGACTTGAGGCAGGCATGAATTCTTGCATGTGTCAGCCCAAAAGGTGAAAGCTTTAGGAAGTTATGAGCAATCGCAAATAAGGCAGCTTCAAATTGCTCTTGAAACTGGAACAGCTGTTGTTCAGAGTGTGACATTCAGAGCAATAATGCTAAAGATTCTATATATTACATTCAGGGAGAACTCGAAAATAGAAAGTAGTCACTGAAGCAGAGAGAAAATTGGTTTGGGTGGCACATGGCAGAGCAGGAACAGCCTTTATGTTAATGGCACAGGGAGAAGATTGTGGGAAAGCCCAAATATCGAGGTGGGTGTAAGAAAAGTGAACAGAGAGAAGACAAAGGAGACCAGGGGAGTCTAGGGGAATTTCTGAGGAAGGATTTTCCAGTGCCTCCTTGCAAGTGAAAATTAATTGTTTTGGGGCTGGAATTCACAGCTCTGTATCACAGGGACTTAACGAGGCTGGTGGATTACCTCGCTCTGTGGTCTCAAAATGCTCTGACAGGTTCATGTGTGTCAGGCAAACATTATGGTAATTTTAGCGCTTTAGGGGCTCTACAGGATAAATACCACCCTAGCCATCCAGCTGAATTTAAAACTTAATTACTGCCCCACTCAATAATATTCTTCCCCCCACCACTGCTTTAGAGGATCACAGGGTTAAAAGAAATCATTAATCTTCCTTAATGAAGCTATTTTCTAGCAGGAGACAGAATGTCTTGCCCCTGTGGATTCTGAGATGGAGTTTTTGTGAGTGTTATGAATGAGGGAGTGGGGAGCAAACGCTAGAGGAAAAACAGAAAAGGGGGTAGGACCCAAAATGCCAGTGGTGAGAGAACCCCCTTACTGACAGCCCCTTCCTGAGTTTAACTAAAAGAATGTGATAATCATGGGGGAAGAGAAATGAACCCTATTAAAAACTGACTAAGTTGGCTCTATAAGTGTTCCCACCACAACTACTAATTACTGGAATACCAGCAATTTATATATATATTTATACCAGCTTTTATATAACTGAGACAAGAGCTGTCTTGAAATTTTGTATCTCCAGACAAATCTAAAGCAGATTGGTACTGGCAGAGTTCAAGTGTTTACTTTTAACTGTCAAGGTGGATCCGTGTCCTCAAAGCTGCTTTTCCTGCAATCGTACTGTCTAATATTATGATTAAATGCCACGCAAAGGTTTCAAAATCTCTGTGACTGTCCCAGTGCAAATCCTTCCTTTTGCACCCATGCAAGGAGATGAAAACCTGCTCCTTAAAGCAGTGCAAGGAGCACTGAGTCCATGGTTCCTGTGGCAGCCACTGTGCTGAGCATCATCACCTGCCTCATGCCAGGCTGGTTGTGGAGGCAAGGATGGCCTTACCTTTCAGTGGTTTGTCTCTGTTTGACGTTCCCTTTAGTGGGGACACTGAAGTGCTTTTGTTTCTCTGTTTCTTGTGTGCATCCCGGGCTGCAGAAGATGCTGGATGAGTGCCAGGACAGGCGGAGCTGCCAGTTCCTTGTCAACAGCCGGCTCTTTGGGATCGATCCGTGCCCCGGGACCGGCAAGTACCTCCTCGTGTGGTACAAGTGCAGGCCAAGTAAGTATTTCTCTATCCAATCTGTTTGCCCTGCTGAGACCAAAGCATTTTCATACTTAATACTCACCAGAGAGGTCTTCCAGGACTTCTTGTTCCCTTCCACCTCTATTTCCAGTGTAAGATAACTCGCAGTGTGGAGTGTTTCCCCTTTCCCCCCCCTTGTTGCCTTGCTGGGATGCTCCTGCTCCATCTCCTTCCTCCTTGCCAGCAGCTCGAGTTCAGACAGTTTCTGCAGGTGCCAGTGCCAGCCTTTTCCAGCACCAAGCTCTTGCTGTCAGTGCTGGGTGGGCTCCTCCTGCTTCCACCTCTAGCCACCCTCCTGTCCTGGTGGGGCAGAGGGATTTGTCCGCTCTCTGCCAGCTCCTGCAGGGGCAGGGGGAGCTCCTTGAGTGGGCAAAGTCTTCCTTCAGAGCTGGGTGCCTCAGGCAGGCCCTGGTGTGATGGGAACCCTCACCTGCCCATGCTGTGCCATAAGCCAGCTTTTAATTGCTCCCAGATCGGGCTGGGAAATGTTAACCTGTGTTTTGCATGATCTCACTGGCTGTGTTTAAAATAAATGGGGCTGGATACTGGAGGTGCAGTCATATGTGCTGCAGAGGAGTGAGCCCAGTGCAGCTTTGGCTCAGGACAACCAACACCCTCTTGGTCAGTTCCTGGCCCCAGCAGAGGAGTTAGCACAGCCTAGACACTGTTCTCCATTGGGGTTTTAGAACCAGATACATTACTTGGGATGTGGGCAAACTGTGCCAGCTGATGTCAGCTGGAGAACAGGACCTGTCTCTATTTGAGCACAAGTCTGATGAGGAGAATCTGCAGGAGCTGGGGGTGTTTAGCCTGGAGAAAAGGACCTTATCACTCTCTACAAGCACCTGAAAGGAGGTTGTAGCAAGGTGGGGATCAGTCTCTTCTTCCAAGTAACAAATGATATGACAAGAGAAAAAGGCCTCAGGATGCACCAGAGGAGGTTTAGATAGCATCTGAAAATTGGAAAAATCTCTTTACTGAAAGGATGGTCAATCATTGGAACAAGCTGCCCTGTTCCACCTTTCCAAGGGAGCTGGTGGAATCACCGTGATTGGAAGTATCCAAAAATGTGTAAGTGTGGTGCTTAGGGATATGGTGTAGCAGAGGACTTGGCAGTGCTGGGTCTATGGTTGGACATAGTGATTTGAGAGATCTTAATGATTCTTAATGAATCATCTGGACATGACAATAATTCTGGATATGGCATTTCAGACCAGCCTCAAGTTTTTTAGGTGACATAACTAACATGGCCCCGGCATCATGTCAGTAATATTTTTGGGGAAGAAACAAAAAAAGGAAAGTTTGCACAGGGGAGGAAAACAGATCTGACTTCAGAAAAGATGTAAAACAAAAGCAGAAACATTCAGCAGCAGCACAGAAGAAGGAAAGACCTGTGCTAATGAAGTGAGGGGAACTGGCCAAATCTGTGAGGAATTCAAATCAGAAATAGGTAATGAAGCACCTGCATTTGTTGTGGGATTTTCACAAGTGATTGTAACATCCCATGTTGGGGAGAAATGCATCTCTTGGAGAGGGGTGATTATCAGGGTGTTCTGACAAAGTCATCCTGAACCTGCAGGGCTTGTATCAAAGCTCACTTAAAAAACTGACTATTGAGGCCTGTGCTTAACTTCTGAAGGTACTTCAGGACCCATCTGTGCAAAAATATTTAAGGCTTGGCATTCTTTGCTAATTACAGATATGGCAGAAAAGAAAGAGTTTGTTAGTGTGCAGAATAGCTGATTTTCCTGAAAGAGAGCAGGGAAAGCTGCTTGGAAACATTTCCCCAAGACATTTTTCAGGCAGCTCCAATTTTGCAAAGTGAAGCAGGGTAATCTGACAGAAATTATTGTTTCTTAGTGATTGGGCAAATTTTTAATCAGAAGCCACTAGATTACGAGCAATGTTTGAAATATGAGAGAATTAGCTTTCCCCAGGGATACCAGGTCATAGTCAGCCTTTCCCTGATGATTCAAAATGTTAATTTGAGTCTCACAAACAGTATCTAGTGCTGCTGTGAGCTCAATAAGCCTTTCCACCTTTCTGTAGGGTGATGGCTAATGAGGGGACTGAGAAATTATGCATCCATAGAATGCAAAATAGAGGACCATGAGAAATTTTGGTGGGCTTTTTGGGTTATTGACTATCTGAGTATTGTTTATGAGCTGCAAGTGAATATGTGCTTAAGAGCTGAACACTAAAAATGTGGTCCTATGAAGCGTTGAGATGTTTCAGAAAGTCTGAGCACACAGAGTTACAATCAAAGAGTCCTTGTGAAGAACTCACTGCCTGGCACAGGGATTGATTAATAGTTTTATCAAAAGACAAATACAACCTTTTGAGTTCTGTTTCTGAATTTGTTTTTCTTAACAGCAGAAATAACAGAAATACTTTGATAAGAAGCTATTTTAGAGCTGAATTGTCTTGAATTGATTGGGATATCTATTTCTTTTATCTATTGCTTCTTATTGAGAAATCCTGTCATGATCATGTCACTGAAGTAGGTATTTCGGTTATAAGCACCTACCCAGGTAAAATGAGTGTGAATTTTCTTGTGTACAGCTGTTAGAGGCACTTTGGGAAGTGGCTTGCAGAGTTTGAACAGGACATCTTTAATATACAATAAGGATACCCAAGCTCTTCCATTGTCAGAGTCATGCTGGAGCCTCAAAAGGCCCCTGAACAGAGGTAGTGATCCAAAGAGAAAGACTTCCTTGAAAGAAAGCAAAACTGAAGTTAGTGGCATTTGCTTGTACCTTTACAGAAGAATAAGGAGATGGTGCAGTCATCCCCTCGAGCCACTGTCACTGCAGTTCTGTCTCCCTGACATTCCCTGCCTTTGAAATCGAGTGCTTTCGATGCTTGCTTGCTGCGTGGGGTTCATGCACAAGGCCAGGTGCTATTTTGGTTACTCATGGGCAGAATTTCAAGGAGATGGAGGACAGTAAATCATGCTGAAACTGAAAGACAAAGATTTTTCAGATGGTGGGGCTCTGGGGAGCAGGGCAATGAGGGGATGTCTCCTGTGCTCACCCCTCAGAGACTGCTTTTGCTGGAAGCAGGGGAAACTTGTGCAGAGGTGTTGTGGCTCACCTCCTCTAGAAATTAAAAGAAATAGTTCAGAGAAGTGCATGCTTGACTAGAAGCAGTGAGAAATGAATTTGCTTGTGTGTTTTTTGGGAAGTCTTGTGCTATTCATGGTCCCCTCTGATCCAATAGATGGATCTGGGATCTAATGGACACTTATCTTGCATGTACAGGACTCAGATATGTGCATGGAACTGCTTTTAAGTGTCAGGAGTTTGGCAGTCCTGTATTCTCTGTGCCTGTAAATAAATAAATATACTATATGCATGTACTTTTAATTTTAAAGTTTAGGATGTTTAAGGAGACCAGAAATGATCAATAAAATGTTCTGTTCTGTCTCAATTTGGGGCAAGGAAGATTTGCCTACAACTACCAAGTGACTTGAGGGCCAACGTTCCTCAAAGTGTACGGAAGCTTAGATTTTATTTCTAGTTGGCGTGGTGGTGTTTGATCAAAGTTTGGACTCAATGGTCTTGGTCTCTTCCAATGTCAGTGATTCTATGGTTTATTTTATTTTTCTATACCATGTGTGCCTTAGTTTCTAATGTTCACCACCCTTTGGGGGGATGTTCAAAGGACAGTACAGGCCTCAGCAGAGCACAGCTTCTGCTTCTTACCTTAGAGGTGCCTCTGCAAATCCCCCTGCAGTCCAGAGCCCCAGCAGAGCCCCTGCAGGGTCCCTGCAGCTCAAGGTGGGGATGTGCTGCTGCAGCACTGAAGTCTGGAGTTGCTCTCTCCTAATGTAGATGTAGTTTGGCATTTGGCACTGGCCAGAGATGGTCTCCAGTGGGAAGACTGGGTATGGCCACATTGCTTTAGAAGCTGAAAATGTTGATGAGAATGGTGGTCCCACGCCAGTGCATCTCAGTGCCAGGGAAAGGGCACATTCAGTTTATCAGGGCCACTGTGTCCTGAGATCCACATCCAAAGCACATTGAAACCTAGGATCAAAACCTGAACACACAGAGGACTTCAATCTCCAGGGTACCTTTCAGGATCATTAAAAAATTGCACATAAATCCAATTATTTCCCAGGTAACATGCTGATTTGATTTAGACCCATTAAGTGTAATTACCGGGTGGGCTGCAGGAACAGATAATTAGAGGGAATTGACATACTATTTAATTGGTCTAACATGAATTCCCTCTAACTGAAATCTGGATTCACCAATATTATTCAAACAATTCAGTGTTTGTTCATCCCCCTCACTTCAGAGACAGAGAACCGTGTAAGATTGTGTGTTATTGTAAGCTACGAAATATTTGCTCTGTGTGCCAGACTTTCTGGAGGGGCTGTGGGATCTAATTCTGGCTGGGAACAGGATCTATGGGGCTGCCCAAGTCATGCTGGATAAATAATTTCACCTCTCTGCCTCCCAGCCATACCACTGCAGCTGATTTTACTGGGCTTGGTCACTGCTCTGGGCTATTGCACCAGCTGGGATCCATCTGCCCCTGCACAGCAGCTCTTTGCCCATTGTGGATTTTGGTTGTTTGGTTATTTTTTTGGCTTTGCTGTTTCAAAAGTGTCACTGCTCCTGAACAAAATGGGGACATAAATGTCTGCCCTGCTCTGCAGAGGGAATACTTGGGATGAGATGCATTGTCTGAGTGGCCATTTACTGGCAGTGCTGTCAAGAAAGGAGATGGCTCCTACCTTGTTTATTTGACTTACTCCACGAAACCCTCACCTAGAGCCTCTCTTTTGTGTCCTCCTTTGCCATTGCCACACTGTCCTGGATGCACTGATTCCTTCTCAGCTCTGAAGACCCTAAAGCTGCAGCTTCCCTTACTGCTATAGTGATATTTTCCCACTTTTCCCTTGGGCAGTTGCTACTTTAGCTTATGACTTCAAAGACTCTGGGAGGGATAATCTCCATCTAATGTTTTTTAAAAAAATTATTATTATTTTTATTTCATTTAAAAGTGCTGAGTGAAGCAGTTGGATGCAATCGTTGAAGGGTGGTGGATATGAAGCCCTCCTGCACTAATCATCCCACTGATGTAACAAAGTGTAAATCCAAACTTTGCTGCTTTTCCTTCTATTCACAAATGTAAGCCTAAAGACTTTGAAGTTTCAGAAAGCCTGGATTGTGAGCTGGGCTCCAATTTCAGCTCAAATCCCTCTGTAACAATACAGAAACTTATTTGGGAAAGGCACATCAAGGCTCTGAGGAATATATCTGGGAAGGAAACTTATGTTTGCTGGCAAAGGGTGAAGTGCCAAAAGATTGCGAGGTGTTAGGAGGAGGAAAGGGGGTGAGGGAGGTCACTTTGTCCTGGTTTGGGACCTGTAGCTTTGATTTATGGGAAAAATTTGGGCTGAGAATCGACTGGACACATGTTTTGAAGAGAACAGGCTTTCATTCTCTTCACCATAGATTTGATAAAATGCAAAATAAAAATGTAAGAACCCCAGTTAAATCTTGTGAAAAGTCAGTGATTCTTTTTCAAACATAGGAATGACCATCCTGATGTCCTTACCAAAATCTTACTCAGATAACTTTTTTTTTCTTAACTGCCCTAGACAACTTTCATTAGAAAGCAACTGAATATAAAAATCAATTAGGAATTCATTCCAATTAGATCATCTTCTGTTAAAAGTGTCATCTTCAAGTTTATTCTCTCTATCATACAGTGATAGAGCTGCAATACTGTGTCCCAGAGGTGTCTGCCTTTTGGTGAGGATGTGTAATTTTTTTTTTTGCTGAGGATACTTCAAAACCTGTGCAAACAGCAGAATGCCATTACTGTTCCAGAGCTATTCCAGCTGTCAAAGAACAGTGAAGAGCCCTGCTCCACATTGCCATTTCATGTCTTTTGGTGGAATGGCCAGGTCTGCTCATCAGATACCAGCTGAATTGGCTGAAAAGTATAGAAAAGATGTTTTGGAAGGACCACCTAGGCTTGCAGTGAGTACCTCTTGTTCAGCTTTTAATTTCCCTACAACCCCTTCCTTCAGTATTGAATCTTGTGTGGGCTTTGCCTTTGGCTTTATTTGGCTGGGGGTTGCATCTTTTCTGTTAAATTCAGTGAACACGGCCTGAAAACTTCATCTCATCACACATCTCAAGGCTTTCATTCCCTAGATAGGATCTGTAAAATGCTGTGAGCAAGAGCAGAGGGCTGTGGAAAGCACAGAGGTTTTGTAGAAGTTTAAGATGAGAGCAAAGAAGGACTTAAATGTATTCCTGGTGGCTTTAATGCTGGTGATTGATTTTAGTGCTGGAATAGATTGGTAATTCAGTTCTCATCAAGCCTTTCAGAAAGGCATTAATCTCCTTCATCAGACAGGTTTATTGGTGGCAGGAGAAGTTCACTGTATTGTTTGCCGCATTGCTTTTTGGTGGGCCAGGCTTCCCAAAGCAGTGTGATGGACCTGGGGATGTTTAATGGGCACATGCCCCTGGCCCAGCCACCAAGGCAACAGAATGAGCCTTTTGCCTCCTGCATTCATCAGCTCTCCCTTGCTTATCTGTATTATTTCAAAACTGTTAAGGTGGTGCAGGGAGTGGAAATTTGTAAGGGCAATAAAACCTCAGGCAGCAACTGCTGTGGTGATGAAAAGGTGTAAATAAAGGGATGTTGTAAATAAAAGAGGACAGATCTATCAGCCCACAATTGGGGCCAGAGAAATGCTAATGCTAATGATTAATATTGTTTTAAGCTGTTGATGTACAGAGATTTTCAGGAGCTGTCAAATAGCCCTATCTCTGTAGCACATTAATCACTCGGCTGCCAGGAGGAAGATTAACAGGAACATGTGATTCCATTGTCAGCAAATGCAGAGATTGTTGTCAGTTTAATTATAAATATGATTGCAATATTAATACAATATATTAACTAATATAATAAACGAAAATATGATATTATCACTAATGTAATTATATTACACTATTTTTATTATAATCGTAATTTCCTGCCCCTGCAGAGAAGGAAACTGCTGCTGAACCTTGGAGAGTTAAAAAAAAAATTAAAAAAAAAAATCCTATTTTTCTTTCAAACATAATCTGTCAGCCCTGACTGACGTAATAAAGAGGCACTGAAAACCATGGTGTTTCCTACTATGTAGATATAAGGATTCCCTTTGCTGGATCAGGTCTCCAGTATCCAGATGTGAACCAATAAAAAAGACAAATTCTGAAATCTGCCTAAATTGTATAAATGTTAGAGCAGTGACTTTTACAGATCCTCTTTGTCCATTGCCATTCAAGTTTTCTGTGGGGTCGGGGAAAAAACCCCAACAAACCAGGGATAACAATACCCTTTTTTAAGCCACGAATTTTAAGTGAAGGACAAAGAAGGGTTAGACCGTGGTATTTCAGTGCTGGGATAGGTGAGTCAGCAGCAGTGCCAGGAGGAGCTCCCCCTGTTCCTCAGCAGATCCAGCCCATCCTTGGGCACTGGGGTGCCTTTCTGTGCTGATGATGGAGGCTGTGTGGTGGCTGGTCCTTCAGGTGTCAGAAGTGGCTTTGGCTGCTGCCAGAGGCAAAGTGAGCTGGGTCTTCTCAGGAGAGCAAGGAGTGTCCTTGGCACGATTAACCTGAACACAAGGAAACCAAGCTGTGAAAAATGGAGCCCATAAGTCTAAATCCCAACACAGTCCAACTATGGTAGAGGCTTGCAAGCTCTGAATGACAGATTTCAAGATTTCTGGTGTACTGGTGAAGAACTGAAATGAGAAGTGTGTCCCAGAAACCATATTCTTAAAACCAAACTGAGGTGCTGCAAAGGTTGACTTCTGTGGAAGTTTGGATCTGTTGTTTTGACTCCACAGATTAAAGTGTGAGTGTAGGACTCACGGAACAGAGAAGTAAGTTTATACAGTGCTTCTGCAGGAGGACTTATTCCTGACAGAAAATATAGATCAATTATTCTCAAATAAATTCTTTTAGAAAAAAAACCCAAAGAGGCAGGGAAGAGTAAATCTTCTCTGGGCTATTGTCATGGTAATAAACTCTTTCCATTACTGTGAATCTCTTCATTATTTTTTCAATATCAGTCCTACACTTCGTTTGCAAATTAACAACACATTTTTAAAACAGGTATTTCCTGACAGTTTCAGCGTTTTATCATACTAATGGTGTATCAAGCTCTTCTCACTTACACACTGATTTTTCTGACTACTTCAAAGGCACTGGGGGTTGTCACTTATTCATGTCTCAGAGAACTGGTACTTCTAAAGAATCCAATGATATATTTTGGAAATTTGGTTACTGTATTTCTCCCAGCTACATTTTTTTCTTCTTAGGCAGAGCCATTGAGGGAATACTGTGTATTTAATTATTTAGGACAGTAGTGAACTAGCTTTTAATCTAGTAGACCTCATTTTCCCATATTGTGGGCTGTAGGCAACACAGCAGGTTATATGTAAAAATATCAGTCAGGTATCCTCTTAATGTTCCTGTGTCAGAATTATTATCACCATTATTTTAATGTCTGGAGAAGACTGGTTTAATGATATAAGACTAAGTTCTCCCTTTCAGCTATTTTAATAATAACTTTGAGCAGCATTACTCCAGATTTATACAATCACTCTAAGACCAGAACAAAGCTGCTGTGAGCAGTGGTGGTAATGAAGTCTTTTTCCTTACATATCTTTAAGCTACTTTTCCTTAGTGCATATCTCCCATCTTTTCACTGGAGTACAAAAGTTTTGGCTGTGCTTCCCATGTTGCCTTCTATGGTATAGCTAGTCCAGATTGAAGTCCATGATAGCTGGCCAAGTTTGCAGTTTATTATTTGGCTGGTTTACAGGTCATAAATCCATGCTGGTTGACTGGTAGGACAGTGCAAAGATTACAACCAGCTTTGGCACTGGTTTGGCTCTTGTCTGAAATTGGCTACTGGTTCTTAAAAATGCACAGGGACTGCCTACATTTGTCATCTCTAAGTTTCTGTCAAATTTCACTAATCTTTAGCCAGAAGGTCCTTGGAAGAAGGACTATCAAATGGTGAGGTCAGGCAGCAGAGCACCAGTAAGTCATAGCTGCTTCAGAAAACCAGCCCAATTTCATTAATGGAAGAAATAGGAAGAGAATTAAATTTGTCCTGGGCTCCCAGGTGTTATTTTTAACTTACATCTTACTGTCTAGTGCACACATTTTGGTATTTTCCCCCTTTTTCCTCCTTGGATAACCATAAACCTCTCTTTGTCCAACAGGAAAGTGCAACTAGGTGCATCTGAACTCTACTTTGGGAATGAAATGTAGCAGTTAATTTGCAACACTGCCAGCCTTTTCACAGCAGAATATAAAAGGACAACTATTTCAGGCTAATGAAAGTGACAGTGGGGAGAGGTGCCTTTTAAACACTGCAAATTGGATGGGTGCATCAGGAGTGTAACTTTAAAGGAATCTGACAAGGTCGTTTGCAAAGAACAATTTTCTTACTTGTCAAAAGGGTTTCAGACCTCCAAAAAAACTTGGCACTCTTGAGTTTTCAGGGTACTTTTGAAGTTGGCATGCTGCCTATTTAATGTAATTCTGGACTGTCATCCGAATTGTCTCTTTCAGAGTTTCAGACTAACTCCTGTAGAAGTGAGCAGCGCACACCAGACTGGTGAGGGTGGCTAACTTGAGTTCTTAAAAATTAAATTAGACCATCTTCACAAAAATTTTCTCAAGGGAAAGTTGAACTGAAATAATGTTAAAAGATATTTCCATACAAATGTATGAATTTGTGACACTCTTAACTTTTTTTTATGCTCCAACTTAAAGGTAAAATCCTTTTTAGATTCCTTTGAAATGAGGGATTCACCAGGTAGCCCACAGTAAAATGCTTGTGGGGGTGTGATAGTTAGGGCTGCACTCGAGGACTCTGGAGACCTTTGCTGTCCTGGAAAGGTTTCCTCCACCCAGCCCTGCCTAAGGGAACTCTGACTGGATTGATATGGATTTATTCAAATCCTGATATGAACAGAAAGTTCTCATTGGTAGCAGGTTCACATGGATTAGGAGGAAGCTCTGGAATTTAGGATATGAACTGCATGTCATAAATGAAATTGGAAGAAAACAAAAAAGCAAGGAGCCATAGCAATGTGAATTGGTCTAAACAGCAGGCTTTTGTTACTGGGAGAACCTTCTGATCTTTGAGGACTTGTCCCCTGCTGGGATGAGGGGGAATGGCTTTAAACCAAATATCTAATCTAAGTCTATTCTTTAAAGGAGGGTAGATTAAGACAGGATATTAGGAAGAAATCCTTCACACTGAGTGTGTTGAGACACTGGCACAGGTTGCCCAGAGAAGCTGTGGCTGCCCCATCCCTGGAAGTGTCCAAGGCCAGGTTGGATGGGGCTTGGAGCAACCTGGGGTAGTGGAAGGTGCCCCTGTCCATGACCAAGGGTTGGAAGTGGGTGATCTTCAAGGTGCCAAACCATTTTAGGAATCTATGAATCTATGCTTTACATTCAGGGTCTTGAAGGCCAGAACCTGACCTGGGGTTCCAAAGAGCAAAAGAGGATAAAATATTGAAATAATAAGCACTTGCTTGAAATGAAAAGTAAATATATAAATAAAAGTAAATATATAACATAGGAATAGAAGCATGGGAAAAAGGTTTGAAGTGGTGCATCGACTGGAAAATACTCTTTTAATACAATTGTCTTCTCCTCTGCAAGGTGTAGCAGCAGTGAGTCCTCTCCAAGGCACCTTTGCTCTCACTGCTTTGAAATGCACTCCCTTATTTTAATTTTGGGATGGACTTAGTTCTACTTATACCTAAAAATATTCTCTGTATTTTGCAGAAGTTTCTGGAAATTAGCTGATTGTGGAGAAACAGAAAACATTACAATAGGGGTAGCAGGTTACTAAGAAGGGTACTGGATGGATATCTCCAAGATGAGCTGTTCATGGGCAGTCCTGTGCACAGCACTCATTCAAGGATGCTGCTTAGAGGTGTCTGTCCTAGTGTTTAATAGGCTTCTTGTCTTGGAAACTCATTTTCCTAGTTCCCACAGAAGAGATGGAAACAGGTACTCACTATACTCATCTCTCACATGACTAACAGGATGGCTGGAACAACTTGCCCCAGGAAGCTGAGAAGTCTCCATCCTTGCAGGTGTTAAAAACTTGAATGGATATGTCCCTCAGCACCTGCTGTTCTAGTTGACTCTGGTCTGAACATGGGATTTGGGCCAGATGTTCTCCAAAGGTGCTTTTTGTACTCAGTGACTCAGTGAATTATAGTCTGGAGGGACTATGTCCACTGTAAAATGTTCAAATTTCCATGGTTAGCCCTTACTTTGGCTTCTCTCTTTAGGCTGACACAGAATTTGCTATGTGGTAGCTTTTGCAATGTAAGTGTTCTACCTAGACAGGTGCTGAAATCACCAAAATCTCACCGCATGCATTATCACCATCTTTATTATTTGGGGATGGCTTCCAGTGTCCATAAAAGTTTGTTGAATTTTAACTGGTGGCTAAAATGTTGCATAACCCACTTGTGCATCTCAGCTGTTCCATTTTACAATCAATCCATGACTGACAGGTGTAGTAGGAGCTGGAGGAGGGAAGAGTGACATAAAACATTGGAGGTGTACCCACCATTACCATAGTTCTTGTGGAGAGTGGCTGAGTGGGGAAGAGAGTTCTCCCTATGCCCTTTTTCACAGACCAGCACAAACCACCACCCATTAGTTAAATATAGTCATTTATCAGCTGAAGGGAATTAGGTGATAGCGGAATAGACGGATATAATGAAGAGTTATGAGTTTCAAGGCAAGAAATGTTCTTTGTTCTGGGTGGCATGAAGAGGAACATCTAACAAAGCTGGGATGAAGATGAGCAAGGCAAAAATTGGCTGAAAGAGAACTGGCTAAGGTGGAGTGCAGTTTGGTTCTGAAGTGACATCTGGGGTGCAGTCACATTAATTTAACTGTTACAACCTCGATAGGAAAGTCCTCTATGGGAAACAATCCTGACCTGATAAGGAATTGGGCAAAAACCTCTCTGTTTCCTAAAAATTAAGTTTCTTTGCTCAGAACCTCAACTTTAAGATTTAAAGCCTTTAGGATCTTGTGAAGAAAACAGATTTCTCTTTACATGTATTTCTGGCTCTTTGATCTAGGAAATAGGGTCAGTTATTATGCACTGATTATGCGAAGTATGAATACTTTGATTAGCAAAATTTCATTTTTTTTCCCACAAGTTCTGTTAAAAAATAAAATTTTAGGTGAACCTCTGGCATTAATGCATCTCATCATTTTGTTAGAAGCAAAATCTCTTTAGGAGCTTCTATGTCGAAGGTCTTGCAGAGATTGAGGCAATTGACATTTAGTTTTGATCTTCCAAATCATGATCATTCAGAAAATTTTTTGTGAGCCATAAGCGAAAATGTTCTTAAGATACTGGATAAATGTAATTGCTATTGGTCATATAGGTTAATATTATTGTGCACATCCAATAATTACTAAAGGTCCTCTTATTGACTTTACTGTTTGAGAGAGACCATTTTTCTATTGGAAACATTCATAATTGTTTTCCTGTAATTGTCCAAGCAAAGTTACAACTGTGTCATATAATGACCTTTAAAAACGTGTCTAGAAAAGCCTACAGCTGTTCCCACCTTGGGTTCTCTCTACTGAGTTATATTTAAGCCAGTGTCTCTGAAACCAGGCAGTAATAAAAGGGATATTATCCTTAGCAAATATCTTAATCATGGTAAATCTCTGTTGCCCTACAAATGACTGCATGGGGGATTAGAGTGGAGTAAGCCATTTGCTGAATATCACTGCCACCTTTCCGAGGCCATTTAAGAGTGTTTAATTTTTCAGGGTGAAACATGAAACCCACTAATACAAATGTTTGCATTTGGCCTGAATTATATCCAGACTGTAACAGTTAGAGCAGACTTAGGACCAGATTGTGAGTGATCTGTAGGAGGCCAGTTCTGCTGGGGAGAGTGAGAGAGAAAAATGCATTTTTGTTCCCAGTCCCAGCTCTCTTATGTCACTTAAGCTGCCTCACTTCTTTTCAATATTTATGTCAGGCTATTATGGGGTTAAGTACCAGTAAATATATGGATGATACTTAGCTCTGTATTTTTTTAATATCAGTCGGTCCTTACTGTCACCCAGTGCCTGGGAGCCATCAGTGTCTGGCTTGGGTTCATCCTGACTAAAATGAAGGTGACAATGCTATGAAGTACAAAATACTTCCAGGGACTTGTGTCCTCCATAGCATCACTTTCTATCTGTTTGTTTATGCAGACTTCCATCAGGCTGCCCAGAAAAACGGAGACTCCTTGTTTTCCAGTGATCAAGCTTAAGGGAACCTCTTGAGAAACTGAAGTACTACTGTGGATTTTATGGTTTCTTTTTTCCTTCCTTTTAAGAAAGCACTGTCTTCTCTCTGTGCCTGCCCAGGTAACTGCAGCCCTAACCAGTTTGGACTCAGCCAGAGCCTTGGGAAACGGCAGCTCCAGGATGTGTTTCCTGGGGTACAATTCAGTGACTGTGAGGTGACACCTGCCAGGAACACATCACCACAAACTCCCCTTGTTCCCAAGGAATGTGCACTTGGGTTCATCTCCCCAGCCTGATTTCTTGAACTTTCCATCAGGCAGCTTTCCCCACAAGCCCTGAATACAACATCCCAGAGCCTCTATGTGGGTAAGAACTGTGAGTGTGAGAGACAGTGTTTTGTTGTTCATAGGAGCATGGAATCATAGAACAGTTTGTGTTGCTTTAAAGATCTTTGGAGAACTTTCAAGATCATCTCATTCCAACCCACTTGCCATGGTCAGGGACACCTTCCACTGTCTCAGGTTGCCCATCCAACCTGGCCTTGGATACTTCCAGGGATGAGGCAGCCCCAGCTTCTCTGTTCCAGTCCCTCACTACCCTCACAGTAAACAATTTTTTTTCTAATATCCAGCCTAAACCTGCCTTCCTCCAGTTTATGGCCATCCACCCTTGTCCTGTCACTACATGTCCTTGTGAAAAGTCCCTCTCCAGCTCTCTTGTAGCCCATTTAGGAGCTGGAACAAGTTGCTGTTGATTGTCTCATGACTGCTGGACTGATCTGCAGCAAAGGTGTAGATGTCTGCCCATCCCAGTGTTTACTGTGCTCAATGCAATATTCTCTGTGTTTAAATCTTGGGCAAGTTTCCAAATGACAAGCCCTGACTTTGAATGGTCAGCAGAACTTAATAAATATTCTAAGGACCCTAAATGAGACCATAGGATGTGTGGTTAAGCAATCAGTTATACTTGTTAACTGGGAGATGTAGATAATAATAACCAAATTGAAAGAGGAAATTGAGTTAGGGCCTTGTAAGAAATAAGACCTTCACAGTGGACTCATCATCCGTCTCTCTCATTAGAGACTTCAAAATTGTTCTTTTCCAAACCTAATCAACTATTTCATTTTTCAACCACTTCAGGCAGTCACAAGTATTCATTTCTGTGACTGTGGTTTAACATAAATTATGTTTAGCTGGTCCTATTGGAGAGTTTGTGTCTTTGTGCTTTTAGCTTGAGTTCATGTTTTTTCCCTAAGGAAAAACAAAATTCCATTAAGTCAATAAAGTTTTATTATTCTCTGTTTAGTTTCCTATTGTATAGGCAGGTTAAAGCTTTGGTTTAATTTCCCTAACAGAAGAAACAAAATTCCTATGGGAGACAATTATAGGTGAAGATGAAACCCCTTGGTGTGTTCAGTGTATCTTTCAGATGCTTTCATGGTGATTGTGCATGAAATACCTACATTGATAAAATGGTCATAGAACAATATAACTATTTGGTTTAGAAAAGCCCTCTAAAATCTTCAAGTCAAACAATTAACCTGACACTATCAGCTCCACTATTGAGTCTTCACAGGTGTATGAGGTTTCTTTCTCTTTACTTACTCTGAAGGAGCAAAGAGCTTTTATTTCTGATTCCTGCCATGGTTTTATACACTCAGCTGGTCATGGATTTATCCCTGTAGCTACTGCTGAGGGATGTTTGCTCTTTGCACTGACTGTCCCATGAATGAGTGACATCTTAATTGTGTCTTAATCTAGAGAGATGGGTCAGAAAGTGTTTTCACATTCACTAAATATTTTAGAGGTTTGAAAGTTTTTCTGCAGTGGGATGAAAACTAGAAACATTCAGAGATTTTTGTAAAAAGGTTGCAGAGTGTGAAGGAAAGTCATGTACTGGAATAGGGTCCAATTAATCTTCTTCAGACTGTGAACATTTGGACCAGAGTTTTCACATTCCAGCTAATGCTCTCATCACCAGGTGATTGGCTATTTTGAGGAGGTTATTTTTTGGCTTCAAGTAGGAATTTCCATGTTGAGCATGAGGAGTCCTTTTGTTCTCAGATGTTTCTTTTAAGACAGCATGCCCCTGTTTAGGTATGATACATGTTTTCTCCACACAGTTTCTTCTGAAAAAATGTAATCTAAGGTAGAAATTAGCCCTTCTTCAAGCAGAGATTAAACCAGATGACCTCCTGAGAAGTATTCCAACCTAAATTCTTCTATGATTCAACTTGGAAAAATTACCCTCCATCTTCAATAAGGAAAAATTCTTGAACCCAGAGTTACAATACATTAGAAAAAGGTCACATTAAGTGCTAAATGCCATGGTCTAAAGACTTAAGTATTAACTTATACACTAATTATTAGTTAGTGTTCTCAGTTGCTGAGTAGTTTTGTGCATATGGACTTTGCATAAGTTCTCATATATATATATATGTATGTGTGTGTGTGTGTGTGTGTGTGTGTGTTTGATATCAGACACAGAGAACTGTGTAAGGAAAGGACAAAAATGATGTCCATGCCAGTAAGTGACACAAGGCCAGGGGCAGCCCCAGGCACTGGATGGTGCCCTGTGGCACCACTTTGACCTGGTACAAGTAGAGGCATTCAAGAGGAAATGACTGATCATGCTTGGGATTTTACCATGGGTCACAAACCCTTCCCATTTAGCAATCTGGATGCTGTTATGGCTGCATTTCAAATGGTGAATAACATAAGCAAATGGAAGGTCACTCTACAGAGACTGGGGTTTTATTCCTGGCTGTGCCCTGAGTTGGCTGGGGTGTCCATGGACATGCTACTTCAGTTTTTTAGTCTCTTTATGCAACTTCCATTCTCTTAGTCTCTTTATTTCACATGTGTAAACCTCTTGCTGTAAAAACTCAGCTTTTCAAAACCTGTTTTTTTTTCTGTGGTGTGTTGGCAGGCACACATGGGCAGGGCCTGTTCTAGGTTGGGACCTCTAGAAGTTCCCATAATGCAAATAATAATGGTAAAGACAAGGGAATGCCACATGATTTCTTATGAAATGACTGTCCACTCTCCTTGAGAGGTGTAAACTGAGTGGTTGTTCTGTGTGTACCAGCTTTACAAGAGTAAAAGTGCCCATTTAAAGGATCTGGGGACAAGCTTTTACATTTCTGTGTTTGCAACAGGCAGGAGCAGCTTTCATAATTAACAAATTTAGCTTCTATTGGATCTGCCATGAAAGAACTGCTGTGAAAAAAATGCCATGGAGCATGATCATGTTTGCATGTGATCTGCTGTGAAATAGAATAAATGCTTGGTGCATAAAGGCCTGCTCGATGGGTGAGACAGGTTCCTAAAGATGGGCTTTCACCTTCCCTTGGCATATTACGATGTAGAAAACACTCATGTGCCGTGCCTCCTCACTTAATTATCTGCAAAATGAAATTATTGGCTATTTAACCAAACTGACACATGCTGGGTTAAAATATGTTCATTAAATGTGCTGATAATGCCACAGAGGGAATTTGTAATGGGAGAGATGGGTGCTCCTGCAGCAAATGTAGTGCTAAGGCAGGGGTTGTGCTAAGGCTGGGGCTGTGCTGGGAGCTGAGGTGCGCCCCTGGGCCCAGAACTGCTGCTGCCTCCGCTGAGCTCACCCCAGGGGAGGTGAGAGTGTCCTGCCCTGCTGGGAACCCACCTCGGGATCAGCTGAGTAATTAAGTGTTTGTTTCCTTCCAGATGAATACAAGAGTAAAGTAGCCTGTGAAGATGACAAGCTGAGGCTGAGCTGCAAGAAGAGCATGGTGATAGCCATTTACTCTGCTGTCTTTGGGAGGACACAAGGAGGAAGCCTGGAGTGCCCATACCAAAACCTAGGGATGCCCATGACTGGTAAGCAGGGGAATGGCTGGATGACACGCTGATGTGGGCAGGGTGATTTCATTTACTGCCACCACAGCAGAGCTGGCACAGATCCTGGTTAGAAAAGCAGGACTGGGACATGCAACCTGCCATGGTGGTGCTCCTGATGTGTGGCACCTTGTCAACCAGCAGTGAGCTTCAGCATGAGCACCAAACTGAGGAGCAGCCAGATGTTCTAGCTGAGTTACCAGGCCACGGGCTTTTCACAGATTCATCTGATTACATGATTTAAGGTGCTTGAATTTCTTGTTCAATTTTCTGTCTTTGTGGTGGTTCATACACTGAACCTCTTCCTGTAAAATGAAGGAGCATATTATCTGGAGATGTCATGTATCATCTGCAGCCATAGAAGCCTTAACATTCCATTTAAACTTTTGCTGAAGTTAAAGCAAGGGAGAAAATTCAAAAAGCAGGTTGTTAAATTTCATCATGTTATGGTTGGCCTACAGTACCTTCAAGTAACTTTACTCTCAGACTACCAGAGTCTCTTACAGTCATGAGAAAAAGAATTGAAAAACGTTCACTGGAACTGTCTGTTCTTGAGCCAGTGTGAAATGACTTTGAATATTTTAGGCTGTGACAGAGAAAGCAACAGTCACAGGACAAAATCCTGTGCTCAGCATTCATCATAATTTTTCTCTGCAGAGCTGAGAGCTGGTTTCCCAAAGGAATTGCCTCCAGAGAGGGAAAGGCTTCAGAGGAGACTGCACAGGGTATCTTGATCTGGTGCTGTTGGCTGTGCTGGGATCTGTTCAGCTGTATCTGAGGATCTTTGGCTTCACAGCTGCTGATCCAGTGCCCCTAAGGAGTTAAATGCTATTCAAATGGCAACATGCCAAGGGAGTACTTGGAAATACGATACTCAGATGATGGGTGTCAGTAGAAACCCACAAGTGGAATGAGGCCAGTCAGGTTATTTGTGCAGTGTGGTGAGTCTCACTTCTGTAGCTGTGAAAATCTGAGCACTTGTAGCACAGCTGAGCTGTGCAGGGTCTCCTGAGGTGATCAGTGTTCCTGGATGTGCTCCTGTGGTCCCCCAGTTGCCAGGTAGCAGAAGCCAAAACAGATGTGTGTGACAGGGTAGCCTGGACCTCTTTGGTGTGGTGTTTGGGATGGGCTGAGTCTGGGCTGGGTTGCTGTAGTGGTTGGGCTGCTGGGTGAGAACTTGCCAAGTCAGTGAAACAGGATCGGTTTCTGGAGCAGACCTGAGCACCCCACTCCATTGTCCTCGCTGAGAGAGCAGGAACAGGCACTTGCCAGTGACAAGGTACCAGCACAGGGACCTGCTTGGAATTGTCAGCATGAAGCAAAACTCCATGTGAACCCACAAAGCTTCAAGTTTTACTCTTCTTTGTCCAGGTGCAAAGTCATGAAACTTGTACTGGCTGAGAGCAGGGTGTGTGGCACCAGAAAAGGGGCAGGGAGGCACAAGCAGGGACAACAAGCAGTGGGGTCTGACAGCAGGGATGCACTTGCCACAGGATGTCCAGCACCTGTAGGCCCTGGTGTTCTCAAACTGGCCTTGTGAGCTCTACGAATTAGGATGTTTGCCCAAGGAAATGAGGTGTCAGATCCTAGAGGGCAGCACACAGCCTGCTGCTGGGATGGGGCAGGGCCTTCCTCAAGTGTCAGCTCCTATTTACATGAGCAGGCTCAGTACAAGACTGTAATTCCAAGTCAGGGGTGGGAATGCTGAGGAAACTGTACACTAAAATCCAGCTCAAGGTTTTAAGCTGTGAACTGATGTTAAGAATGACTGGGTTGTTGGACAGGAGCAAATATCCACATTTGGAGTTGCCAAGGTCTCAAGTATCTGAAGTCAATCTGGTGCTCCTGGGGTGCTGTGGGAGTAGGTATGTCCTGCCTGCAGAAGAGCAAAGGCAGGGTGGGAAGGAACATCTGCTGGGGAGGAGATGTAAGGAACCCACCATGGAGCAGTGACTTCCCTGGGCTTTCCCAGGCATTTGGGCACTGTGTGTGTAGGGTGAAAGAAGACTATAGCTGTTGATGTTTCCTTGCATGCTGAAATCCTGAATGAATTGTGGGGGTTGGGGTGAGCTTAACTAAAAGAAAATGGAGGGTGAGTGAATGGTCATCCTCAATTCACCATGCTCCAGCCCTTAAATCCCAGTCACATTTGGGAGTGGTTGTTCAGGTTTCTTCAGCTACAGCTCACTGATCCCCTTGGCATGAGGCAGTCCCTGCTTATCAAAGCCTTCCCTTCACCTGCCTGTGTGAGCTGACCCAGTGGGGCAGAGCTCCTGTGAGGCAGGAATGGGAGGGTGAGTTGTGGCTGTAGTTTGCACCTCTCTTGGCCCCACAGGAGAAACTACTGTGGGATTCTTCTCCAACCCAGATCAGCAAAAAGAACACTCACACTGTGCTTCCCCAGAGCCCCCTGCAAACCTCCCATTCCTGTCTCCAGTTACAGCAGTGGCAGGAGAGGGTTGTGCTCCCAGCTGCCACGAGGTGATTGTGGGTCCCGCAGCTGCTTCAGAAACTGTGCTCCTCTCACGGGCCTGCCTAGCCCAGCAGGCAACTCTGTTCCTTCAGAAGCAGGTGGAAACATCACAATTTATAAATCAAAGCTTCTGCTAGCTGGAGAACATTTCCCTGCACGTTTCCAAAGCCCTGCAGTGTGGGGAGGGCTGCTCCGTGGCAGCCTTTGATCCGAGACATTCACAACAAGCTGATCTTCCAAACACAACCCTCTGAGTCAGACTTTGCAGCAACATCCAGTTCCTGTAAGGCAGAACCCAGCTATGTTCTGTACATGGGAGATTTATTCTGTCTGAATTTCATGGGACTGATGATTTGTGTCAAGTCTGAGCCTTGGAAAAGTACATTTTGCTGGGAAGTGGGCCCTGTACAAGTTTGCATTGATTATGCAGCCTGAGCTACTTGATGAGTGAAGAAGTCATACTTGCCCCAAAAGTGATGAAGATTATCTTTTCTTCCTCTCCTAACGAAAAACAGTTCAGAAAATTTGATATCATTTTCCTTTCTGTGGACAAAATGCACATTTTGATTGAATTTAGAAATATACAGCTTCTACAGGTGAGGCTTTTAAAGAACTGAAGTCTAAGATGGGCAAGAGAGGTGGCATATGCATATGTAAGGTAAACCAATTCAATTTGTGTTGTTTCTGTCTTGAAAAACAAGACCTTGTACTCCTGTAGAAGTGCTGAGGAGATAAAGTCCACTGACAGTGAATTTCCTGTGTTCTCCCTTAGGTACTCAGGTGGTTTCTGAGGTATCCTGGTGTTGCAGTCCTTTTATCCCAGCTATTGCTGTGCTGCTTTTGCGTGATGAAAGATCCCCAAGTGACCCTTCACGTGCCATGCCATGCCATGCCATGCCATGCCATGCCATGCCATGCCATGCCAGACAGATGCTTTTTCTTTGTATAATCTCTATGTGAATGTGCTTAGCATCTGTGAAGAGAAAGTTATGGCAGAGAACTCCATCCTATCCCTGCCATGTTAAAGTGAAAATCTGTCAGGATCCTCTTTTAACTGGAAACATGCTGAAACTTGTGTCTCTGACCGTAATGGGAAACCCCTGCAAACAGCTGGAGCCCTCCTTGAATGCCTTGGGAACTCTGAAAAGCTCCTAAAAGAATTTGACCTTATTTGTAACTCTCTTAATAAAGCCTCCACTTTGCTGCCAGCATGTGCAGAGAGCTTACACAGAGCATGGGGAGGTCTCTGGGGAAAGGGCTATTTACAAGCAATGAACCATTAATATCCCTCAGCCAAGTGAGCCCTTTGCCCCCCTTTCCTGCTGTTTACAGCTGCCTCTGCCTGCATCTCCAAGTGCCTTGTTTATTCCAAGAGAAGCAATCTAAAAAATGGCATTTTCCTACATGTATCTGACAGCAAGGTGGTGATCTAATTAGGAGACTGAGGAGGAAGATCTTGGATGTAAAATGATTACCCTTTTTATTGCTTAGTGGAGCAATATCTTTGGTCATATTCAGGACACCTGACTTGTTCCCATTATTAATTTTTAGAGTAGCTCCCCCTCCCGAACCAGAGAGTGAGATGGTCATGTTCAGCTGACCTCTAACATAGGATCCAGGACTCCTTCTCAAGGACCCTGTCTTTCTCCATCATGTATACAAAAAGCCCAAAGCAATTTAGTTGCTGATCCTGGGTGGAAGGAATCTGGGCTTGGTTTTGGAGTCGGTGCAAGATCGTGGGAACCCTGGCTCCTCAGCCTCGCTCTGGGTCCTGGGCTGTGGGTTAAGCTGAGCACTCTGCTGGGACTGAAATCTCCTTGTCATTTAACACACAAGCTCTCTCCCATGCCTCTGTAAAGGGGGAAAATGAATGTGTTTAGAACCTCCTGAGGAAACTCAGATGGTCAGTGGCACTCTCTAACTCGTGGGATCATAAAATGGAAGAGCAGAGGAAGGAGCTCAGCAAATGAGCCAGTGCTTTAGCTGCTCATTGCCTGGCATCTTTCATTCTAATGCAGTGACAGAAGGTGATCCAACCCAGTTTGTGTGGATTCCCCCCTCTTAATGCAGATGTATATAAGACTTGCAGCAGAGTCCTCATATAAATATTTATTATACCATATAAATAATGGACCCTTCTAGTTTGTTTATCTGTGATCAGATCTAGGATGTGAATGAACATGAAATACATGCAGTAAAAAATCCATTTTATTCCAGGGTATATGTTCCTGCCAGGACAAGAGCTGCCTTTAAGAAGCTGCTGTCCCTCCAGCTGTGCATTTCTGGCTCTCTTCTGCTTCACCATCTATGACCATTTTCCATCCTGTTTCCATCAGGACAAGTTTGTGGCTGTGCTCTAATCTTAGTCTTATATCAAATGATTAAAAATAAAGGGCATCTAAAGTATGGAGCTGGACCAATGAGGAGTAGTAACCCCTGGCACTGATGGGGGAAGCAGAGGGTGGTTGGGATGGTGGGAAGGGATGGGATATCCATGGAAATCTGTGCACAGCCAATGTTCAGCAGATCCAAGTGGCTGAAAGACTCTTGTGCTTCATCCTGGTTTCCCTGTCTGGCCTTGAAAGCAGCTGCAGTGCTGGGTCTGTGGGATAAGCAGCAGTTTGCGGGGTCAGACCCTGTTGTTCCTCTCTACAGAGCACACCAGGCTTCCAAAGCATCCCTCCCATAGGTGTGGCTCTGCGTTTGCTTCATTTACATTCAGGGCAGAAACTACTTCATTCTACGTATAGCTCATGATTAAGAACATGTTTTTAGAGGCCAATCTGTTTGTATGCAATAAAACCCACAAGTATCTAAATCTGAAGGCTAAATAAATATCAGTTGCTGTTTAATTCACATATCATACCTTATTAAATTTAAATTGAAATGCAGTTCCCATTTAGAATGCAGAGTTAAAGTGGCACAAAGCCTGCTTTCAGAAAGTTATTCTTCAATTTTAGATACTTTATGTGTTTCACTTTTTCTCTCAAAGCACCAGGAGGTAATTAAAATCACTTTACAGCTGTTTCTAGAAAACTCCAACTATTGTTGGATTCCATAAAACCATAAAAATGATTTATATGAAGTTGTTTTTATATGCACACAATAGCTGTTAAAAAAAAGAAAAAAATCCATTCAAATGTGAGTCTGGACAAGATCTTTCTCTAAGCAAATGCTCAAGTTGGTTTTGAAATGCTGTTTACAGGGGAGTATGACCCCATGCAGTGATTGTAATTAGAAATTCTGAAACTAGTAGTTTAAATAGCCCTAGCAGGCTCTATGATGCTATTGGTATTATATTTGAGGAAGTAAAGTGAGTATTTGTATCAGCAATATCAACTTCTTTAGTGGTTGATCTTACAAAACTTGCTTACTGCCCTACTATTAGTTAAAAACAAACCCAAAATGCAATCCTAACAAAAAAAAGGGCAGATTTTAGGGATTTAAATCTGTAGCATCTCAATTTGTTTTCATGGAGCTGGTCTGAATGAAAACCAGTGTAACTTGTTCAAAACTGATAAAGTTCCTCTTAAACTCATTCAGACACTCAGGAATATTGCAGGATTGCCACGATGAGAGCCTGAGAAACAAAGGTAATGTGAAACCTGTGAGCTTGCAGACATGCTTTATTTTAGGAACCAAGGGCAAGAAGTGACCTGCAGGCTGTGTCAGCTGGGTAATCTCGTTAGAAAATGGGCCAGTCCTGCAGCTTCTGAAGCTCAGACCTTGCTTCAGCCTTGCTTCTAGGCACTTGTTGGGTGTTCCCATTTTCAGGAAAAGACTTTTTTTGGCTGTAATGAATAAGAAGGAGAAATGAACTCAAGGACTTTGTTGAGCAGTAGATGCATTGAATGCAGCATCCCTATCTTCTACTGAGTGATGCCAAATTTGTTACCTTCTTTGCTTCTTTTCTTGAATGCCTTACAGCCCAGGATCAACTCTGCTGAAGATTAAATAATAAAATTTTATTGTTATTGCCACATTAAAACTTCTTTGTTCTCTGAGACTTCTTGGAGCCATGTTTGAAGCTGTCCTCAGATTCTCACTTCAGCCCCCAAACTCGAGAAATGTTATTAATTTGCTCAACTTTGCACATTCTGACTCAGTCCCTGCAAAACTGGAGGCTCATATATTTTATATATTGTATCTGGTTCCAGATACAAGGGTGACAAGATGATTTAAGTTCACATTAATAAACCAAGTGTTTCTAAATGTAACTATAGGATTTGTAATTAAACCTGTAATCGATCCTTCTGTTGCAGTCTCTAAATGTGATTGGTTTCTTTTGAGATAATTTTCTCTTTTCTGGCTTACTGCTGAAGTTTCCAAAGTTTTATGAACTGCGTGGTGACTAATTTTTCTCTCTCTTTCTGTAAAACATACTTTTTTAATGTGAAGCTGGCCTTCTCTGCATATCCTTCTAATGTTTGGGTATAGATTTCCTTTCTAGACAGTTGTTTTCAGTGACATTGTGCAACACATATATTCTATATACAGCTGTATCAACGTGAAATTCTCTGCTGCTATTTGTAATAATGATGTTGACAATTTATCATTTTATAAATACCAGCAGGGAACTTCACCTTTTAATTGTCTTGTGTTCCTGCTCCTGAGCATCTCCTGTGTATGGAAATACACTTCTGCTTCTGCACCTTTTTTTGTATAAGGGCAGTCTTTGGTTTCTATTGGCTGATCTTCACTTTGGTTAGTCTTAAGGATACTTGAGTATTTGTAGTTTGGTTTTCTCTCTCTTGTCTTGTAGATCTAGACACCAACTCACTTGTGTCCTCTACAGAGGCTTGTGTGCCATGGCAGGGAAAAGAAATTCAGTGTATTTAGGTTGCCCTCAACTGAAACTGTGTGACAGCTTTACATTGCTAAAGAAATTACCTCCCTGGGCTGCTAAATGAGAGAGAAAGTGGACAAAATCCATCTTTATTAACAGTCTTTTGAACTGGCTTTTAAAGAGAACATCAAACTTAATGGCCATGGGCTAAGTTGAAAATGCCTGGGGTTTGATGTACTGCACAGAGGGCAGACTGACTCATTGATATTCCATGAAGACATCCTTCACAGGCTGCTGGATGGCTAATTTTGGCTGAAACTGAGGCTTAGGCATTTCTAGCAGCTGTTCCTTGAAGTGAAGGAGCTGATGTTTGTATCAACCACGGCTAATGGAACACCTTTAAAGTATATGAGAAACTGCCCAAAGCCAGGAGAGTTTCCTTCCCTCCTCCTTATCATAGAGGTTTTTTTGCAGATTGAGGCAGTCACCACTAGGTAAAACATGAAGGAATTTAGGCAGTTGCCTCACCTGCAAGGTTGTAGTTACTTCCTGCTTGTGTCCTTCCTGCCATTCCATTGAAATTTGCTTTCTCTTTTGGCAGACAAGTGGATAACCACAGCACTGATTCAGACATCTGTCAGCTTTCTTTGCAGGAACTAAATATCTCTCTTGTTAGTTAATTGACTCTTTCCATCTTCCTTTCTGTCCACTTGGACTCATAGCTCCCAGTAAGCAACTTCTCCTCTTTTGTTCTTGAGCAGCAAATCAGGCTGTGTGTTTTTGAGAAAAATCCTGTCCTCTGCTTGGGAGGAGTGTCCTCCTCGAGCTGTCAATTGTTTGTAAATTACTTTCCTTAAGGGAAAATTTATTTTAAGTTAATCCTTTCACCTGCTCCTCAAAAGACAGCATGGAAAGCTAGGGTTCTGCTGATGGTTTAATTTTGAATTGTGGCTCCACTCCTGATGCCTTTACACTGAGCAAAAGCATCCCACAGAATTTGTCTCTTGATCAGGTACCACCAGCCCTGTTCCAGTTCCTGAACACTTATTCCATATGTACTGCTATAAATAGTATTTTAGGCAGTAATTTTCTTTCTGAAGCCTTCAATTGTGACCAATCATTTGGTCCTTTTCACACTTCAAGGTGTTATATTTTCTTGGCTGAAAAAAGTAGGAGTGCCCCATTTTTCTTGAAAATTCACAGACTCAGAGTCTGACTCATCCTCTTATGAGTGGGTGGAGTTTTTTCTCAGGCTCCATTTTTCTTTCTTTTTAAAGTTTATGCATGTTAATATTGGGTTGAGCTCCATCCCCTGCTGCCTCTCCAGATCCATGGACAGCCCATGGAAAACTCCTGCCTGGCAGCTTCAAAGCATGCTAACATATTCACCTGACCAGCTGTGTGTGGTCCTGCTTGCTCTGGACAGCCTGTGTCATCTGGGCAGGAATCTGCAGCTCAGCGTGGCTGTGCCAGGTGAGGCTGATCATGAGCAGATAAACAGATGAACAGATGTTCTTGAACATCTGCAATATGCCCGACTTCACTGTGGGATTAGTCACCCTTCTCAAAACTCGGGGTTTAAATCTGTTTGTGGATCCATCTGTGATGGCTGCTGCCTTGGAAGAGGCTCCAATCTCCACCAGAGCATCTAAGAGTTACCAAAATGCAAAAATTAAAGAGTTTGGAAACATTCTTTCAAACCCAGATAGGTTTTACAATCAAAAGCAGCAATGCATGGTTCAGATTTCAGATTTGGATGTGTCACCCTTACTGGAGAAAAACAAGCAAAACTGAGTAACCAAAATTAAGGATATGATTAATAGTCATTGGCTTCAGTTTCTTTTTTTTTTTTTTTTTTTTTCCACTAGGAAGAGGTAATAAAGAAATAGTCATGCTGAGAAGCAGCCTTAGACTGACTAAAAATCCATTCGTTGTGGTGAGCTTGATGATATGGACATTACATCAAGAAGACCAATTCCAGTTTTAAAGCCAAAGCTGTCTGCAAGCTGCAGCTGGTAAAATCCTCCATCATGGCTCTGTTGCACTGGTTTGGGTTCCTACCCTGACAGAGGGTGGGCTGATGGAGTAGATCAAGGAGTCATTTCATACTAAATGCAACTGTTAAGGTGAATTACCCACTGAGGACTGAGACTAAGGGTTGTGAATTTCAGCTGGCCAGTGGTTTGCATTTGTGAAATGATCCTGGGAAAGGGAGTTCACCTCACACCAGGAGCAAGGCTGGAGGGACATGCAACTTCTAGGAAATGGGGCCAGAGGTAAGGAGGATAAAGTGAGCTGATCCCACTATCCCCACTACCCCAACTTTAACTGAAAATACCATATTCAAAAAGCACAGCTGATACCTTTAAACACTTTCACATGTGAAAGTTTCACCACAGCCAGGATTTGTATTTGCTCTCTGGCAGTGTACTGAAGCAATCCAAGACTAATGAAAGCCAAGGGTAACTCTGGCCCAACCTCTCCAAGAGGGCTCTCTATCATCTATGAGGTCTTAAAGCAGTTTTTATTGCTGTATCATGGGATTTGAGCTTCGTGGGCTTTAAGAGGTTCTCGGCAGGGCCCTGGCTCTGCTTAGCAGTACTGACCTCAGACTTAGTGGTATGGTGTTGGCATTTGTGAGCGTCCTTCCCACATCTCTGACACATGGGATCACTTCCTTGTCACTGCTGCCAGGGTGGTATCTCATAAAACATTTGGAATTTGCATTTAGCAAGCAAACAAGCAGCAGAAGAAAGGAGATCCTAGAATATAAAATCATAAAGGTTAGAAAAGACCTCTAAGATCATCAAGTCCAACTTTAATGTTGCCCTGAATGAGCATGACATCTGGTACAATAAGTGCCGTGTCTAGACTCCCACTTCTGAAGACCTGGAAAAAATTAATTTGGCCAGCTGAGAGGGACCAGAGCCCAACTCTGCTGCACCACATTGCTGGGTTTGGCTTCCCTGCATCTTTTGGTCAGGATAACTGCATAATTCATGGTAATATGCATATTACCCCTCTATTTTCTTTCCTCTCTGAGCTCTGAGGATGGGCACCTGGAGATGAAGACTTCTGACCTGGAATCACCTCCTGAAGAGCTACTAATATAATTGGATCTCTCACTTCAATGAGTTTACTTACATTTGGAAGTTAAATTACCTATGTGCACTTCATAACATCCAACAGGAGCAAATCCAGTGTTTTTATAAGCCTGAGACACAGGGGTAAAAGAAAATATCATGTTGTCCCTTCTAGAGCTCTGAATGACCTGGTGGTGACTGTGATTTATGAAGGTTCTGTGGTTTCATCTATCACTCTGCCACCACTCAGATGTACTTTTGACATATTCAGAGCTTGTTAGTGAGGGAGTAAAGATGCTTGAATATGACATTTTGGCACCCAGCTAAATGAACTCCTTATCAGAAACCCTTTGAAGTGTGTAAGGAAGATGGTCCCATTTGGAGGTTTTGATTGCTGCTCTTACATTTTCCAGTTCAATGTGTTTTGTGGAGGATGAATGTGTTGACAGACCAAGAAACATAAGATGGGAGACAAAGCCAATTTCAGTGTTGATGTAGTCTTCCCTCAAAACACTGCAGACTGCTTGCCCTGGCCTTTAGGGGAATGCACAAGGCACTTTTGCTTAGAAATTATGTGGAGGCAAAACCAGGGAAAATTCCCTGTTGTGAGCAAAGGGAAATCTTTGAAGTGAACATTGGGTCAGAATTTGTGCCTAGACCCCATTCCTTTTTTTTTCAGGGCTAGAAAAATATGACTGTTTCTAAGAGAATGGCTCAGGTTTTACCATGGGGAAAATGAGAAAAGTGTTTGGATTTACCATGTGGGAGCCTGTTGTTATCAGTAGAATTTAGCTGAATCTTGTAACTGTCTGCAGCAAGAGCCAAGGAAATGGAGCACTACAAGAAACCTCCACTGTGCTATATTGAAGTCACACTGGCAGCCACTTAAAAGCAGTCAGAGATTGCTTGAAATCTTCAGTAATGACCTGGATAATGGGACAGAGTTTGTACGTGGTACCAAATTGGGCAGGAGAGTTGTTACAGCTTAATTGGAATACTGAAGTGTCTTGTTTGGGGTTGTCCAGGTAAAGAAAGATGATGAAAAACTGGAGCAAGTCCAGTGAAGCTCCACCAAGCTGGTCAGGGGCCTGGAGCATACAGCATATGGGGGAATACTGAGGGACACAGGGTTGTTCAGTTTTCAGACAAGAAAGCTCTGAGTGAGATCTTATTTCTGTTTTTTTACTAAGGAATAAGTGGTTCTACAGAAGACTCTTTTTGGAAATGCACAGAAGAAAACAGCAAATGAACAATAAAAGCAATGAATGTGAGTTGCAGCCATAGAAACCTGGTTACATACAAGGAAAAAATTCTTCACCTGGAGAGGGGCTTAGTCCTGGATCAAGTGTCCAAGACGTTTGGGAAATATTTCTCTGTGGAGATTTTCAAAACTTGCCTGGGCGAATTCCTGAGCAATCCAATGTAACATCGAAGCTGGCTGTTCTTTGGGCAGGAGGCTGCAGTGGGTAGGCTCCAGATACTGCTTTCAGCTAAATTACTGGATGGTTTATGTGCCACAGCTCCAGCAGCCCACGTTTCCCCCTGCATATATTTTTCATCCCATGGTTTGCAGAACATCCATGTAAAAGAGGCTTTTACAGTCTTGATGCCTTACTTTGTATATGAGAGGCTTTCATCTTCACCTGTAATTGAAGCATAGAGAGTCCCTTCTACTCTTCTGCTCATTTCAGCTGGTGCAGGTTGAACTGGAGCAGCCTGGCAGTTGGACAGTTGAGGACTTCACTGCAGATATTTGTGGCTATGGTGGCCTGGTCTGTGCCTAAAGAAGTTGGGTATCTGGGGTTATGTTTATACTGGTAAATGAGCAGTACAGGGGCAGAGGTACTGGAAATAGATCTGTACTGTGAAATTGTAGCATGGTCCATGGCATGGCTTGTTGTCTTGGCCCAGATAACTCTCCTAGGCAGTCCAGAAGATCACAGAATTCTGGAATGGTTTGAGTTGGAAGGGTCCTTAAAGCTCATCTTGTTCCAATCCCCCTACCATGGGCAGGAAGACCTGCCACTAGACCAGGTTGTTCAAAGCCCCAAAAATATGGTGAGAGCCTTCTGCAAATTGACTATGAGGACTAGGCCTGTTGTATCTCAGGCTGTATTACCTGTTTGGAGTAATGCTAGTCCACAAAATCATTCTAAGGTACAGGGTAGCACTTAAAGGGAATAAAGGAGTGTTCATAATTTAGCCCCCTTTGGCTTCCTGATACAGATGCTGCTGCTGAAGTCAATTTGGATGGTGACCATGGCCTGCTCAGAAGTGCATGGAAGGAAGGAGGCCATCATACCAGGACATGACTAGTGATGGCTAGAAAAGCTGTCAATTCTTAATGTGAGGGTATATGACAAATAAAACTCCTAGAAGCATTTTCAATCTGATGAATCTACAGCTTTGGCATCTGAAGAGTCAATTCAATCTGTTAAGTTGGAGAGCAGAGTCTGTAGTTTGTTGGTGCATGCATACTCCTACGTGAGGAACATCCCAAAGGCTGCCCATGTCTGGGGATGCTGGATGCAAAAGCCTTGTTATGCCTCTCCCAGGACCAGTAATGTGTAATTCCCCACACTCCCATGGATACAGTACACTCCTGAGCCAGAGGGCAAGGCCCCTGAGCAGACAGCTGTGGGATGTTCTCTGTTTTGTGTGAGAACAATAACAAATAAAAAGAATAGGCACCCTCCATGAAATCCTCTGCAGCACTTAGATTTGCTGAGTTTCTCTAACTGGAAAGACAATGAATCAGGATTGTTACATGCCAGATGTTTCCACTGGAACCTTGGACACTCATTGGATCAGAAATTCCCCTAAGGAAGTTTGGGTGGTTCAGTATGAAAATGTTCTCATGGAGCTTTCTTCTTTTGTCATTTGCAGCATGTGAAATAAAACGCTGCCTTTGATTTGAGAAAAAGGACATATTACCCTCTAGGCTTGGTTTTCTGTGGCTTTCCTGTGTCTCTCATGGCTTTTATTGTTATGCTGGTTCTAGCACTCATTACCTTTAGAGGTCCATTTTTCCTTTCCCTGCTTCCTAATTAGTGACCTAAAGGGGTTTATATTCCATTCTCTGTAGCTGTCCTGTTCTTTTTAGCCACAATTTGATATTGAAGAAATGTCTCCTTGTGAGTTTCCCCCTGAGCTTGGTCCTGGCTGGACAGTGAAAGCAAACTGTCAGTCTTACACCTAAAAGCTCAAGACCTTATCTGTGCAAATTGTTCTCACCCTAGGTAAGAAAACAGGCAAAACCATCTGGTAGAGAAAAATACTTGGGAAAACACTTACTTTTGGAACTTTCCATATTCTAAATTTCTGATATGAGAATTGTTTCTGCTTGCATGTAATGAATGTGATTAAACCAGTATTTCTGCTTATATGGTAGGTGATAATATTATAAGTATTACACCTCATAGTAACTTTCATTAAATTTAGAAAAACAACATCTAAGAGCAGACAGGGACACTGATCACCTTTGTCTTCAGTAGGGGCCAGAGAGGTGGATTTGAGACACCTCTTGTGGTTGTTACAAAGATGAAACATCTTTTATTCTCAGCCTTCTTTGTATGGATGTATGGGGTTTCTGATTCTTCAGTGTTCTTAGAGGTGTGCTCGAGTCAAATACACCTTTCCATGTAAACATAAGGACTTTTAAACGTGGAAATCTTGTATGTATGTACTCTCACAGTCTGCAACTGGTAAATTATTTTTAGGCAGTTTGTGTTGTGAAGGGGCAAATATTCACAGATATGTACTATTTTTCCTTTTCCTTTTTAGAGTGTCAGTCAGCTACTGCTCTCCAGCTCATGATCAAGCGCTGTCACGGGAAAAGAAGCTGCAGCATATATGCCAGCACCTATGAATTTGGAGATCCTTGTTACCCAGGCATCCAAAAGCATCTTAATGTCATCTACACTTGTGGTAAGTTACAAAATTCTCTAACTCTCACTGGGCTCTGTATTTGTTGAACAGTGCTATGTGGACAATAAGATGCAAAAAGTTGTTGAACTTCCAGTTGGCTCATGGTGATTCTTATTTGGTCAACAAGGGAAAGCTTTGGATCACCAGAGTGGTTTAATTTGGTCACTTTTTGTACTCATTGTCTTGATAGAAAAAGCAAAAATTGTGGAAATGGTATTTTATTAACCCATTCAGCTGCTTCTTCGAGGCAGGAAAGCCTGGCAGTCAAGTCAATCTGTTCAGTGGACATTTACACACTGAATGATGGCATCCTGCAGCAAAGCTGTGGTTATCAGTAGTATCCTTATTACTTTGTTCTATATTTATTTCATTTTGTACCATAGAATCAGGTGATTGTGAATCCATACTCATCCACTGCATTAGTAGAGAATCGCTCCCAAAATCTTCAGGTAAACATTGCAACAATTTTTCTAACAAAATAATGTTATAAAAAAAACCCCAACAAAAACAAAATCAAAAAAACCTCCAAAACCAAACCAAACCAAAAAAACCCAACAACAACCATAACAGAAAAATGGTGCTCTCAGTTGGGAGCTTAAGTTATAACATTGAACAAACACTCTGCTATTACCTGACTAGTCATCCTATTTTGCAACAGAGGAAAAATTCTTCCTGTCTGAGCTGTGTGGTATAAAAACAACATCTGTCTTCTTACTGTGATGACATTTTGGTCATTTGTAGCTGCCATATTTAAAAATATTTTGTTCAGACTTTTGTTTACATAGTTGCTGCTAGGATCAGCTCAGTCTCTCTCTCTGTTCCATTCTGCATCCCCCTGGAAATGGAAATGTTGGTGCTGTACTGAAGGTGCAGAGCAGACAGTGGGACATGTAGTGAAGGAGAAGCTCTCTGTGCCCTCAGACAACAATGGGTCTGTGGGTCACTGTGTGTGTGACTGCAGGATGCTGAGTGTGGCAGAAAGCATTTCAGATGGAGTCACTGTAACATTTTGTGTAGTGGCTGCAGCATGGTGGGTGTGCAGCACCCTGATGAGCAGGGACATGGATGCAGGAGCATCAGGCTCTCAGCTCATCTGGCTGTTGTTTCATTTGGCAGGAGTGGCAGGGAGGGTCTTGTTTGAAGTGATGCAGCAAGAAGTAGCAAGGCTATCCATGCAAAGCCCTGTGAATTTTCTAGTGAGGAAGGTGATGTTTTTATATCACTTTTCTCATAAAAAGACTGGAAAGAAGCTTATCCTCATGGGGATTTAACAGAAATGAAGGCAATGTAGCAGGAAAAACAGGAGCTCCATCCCTCAAAAATCCAGGGAAAACAAACGGAGCCCCATGATGTATTTCCAAGAGGATTTCTCCTTCAAAGGCCTCCACAGCCTTATTCTGGCATTGTGGTCCTGGTCTCAAAGTCCACTACAAAAGGCACTACTGATCTCTTAATCAGACCTTAACTCTCTAGTCCAAGCCTAACTGCATCAGGAAATGAGTCACGATTGAGAGCACAAAGTGGCATGTTTTGCTTTTCTGTGGGTAAAATCTGCCTCATCCTTTGAAGGTGGCCGTGGCTCCTTTTCAAAACCATGATCTCAGACATGTCTCTGAACTGGATTTTGTGATCAACAGACACATATTTCTTGCCTCAAAGAGCAAAGTCCTGCAACATGTGAAAATGAAATAAACAAGAAATCAAATTCAAGTTTCATGTGCTTGTGCCAGATAGAACTAAGTCCTGGAATTCTTTTAGAAGAAATGATAAAACCAAACAATTTGGTATTCTTGTGGCCTAGAGAATGATAGTAGTGTAGAACAACTCCTGCTGGCTATCTCTTTGTTTCAGGTTTCCATAAAGCTGTACACATTAAGGCTCCTGGTGTCATGCTCTCCTACTTTCACCAAAACTGTGGGAGTGAAAAGGGACAGGCTGGGACAAATGGGCATGACTGCACTTCCCTGTGGCTTGTATCTCAATACAGATCTCTGTTTCCCACCTCTTGCTCTTGGAAACAAGTTGTCCCTTGCTGCTGTTTCCTGGAGATCAGTGAAAGATGCAGTGACCCTGGCATAGCTTGGGAAATGTGATGGGTGTACAAATGGGTGTCTCTGAGCACCACTTCAACCCTTTTTGTTGCCGCTTAGGTAAGTGACCCCATCACTATGTGAGATCAGGCAGTGCAGCCAGTCTGCTCCTCTCTGTCACTCCCTGTCTGTCAGACTGTGGCAGAAATGTCCTGCCATGTGTCACTGCTCTTACCTGTGAGAAAAACTGCCATGTGTCCTTGGCCAGTGTTACTGACCTGCTGTGCTGCTTCAGAGGAGGTGGTGAGAGCAAAAACAGTCATGGACTTGGCTGTGTTGGTGGAAGTGTCTTCATGCAGACATTTCCCTTGTGAGGAACTTCAGTAACTGTGGGGACAGAGCAGCTGAGCTCTGCTTTTGGTGCTAAAGCATGGGAAGGACTGGAAAGAGACCAATATGTCATCTTTAATAGGAAAAGTCTGCTGAGGAAGTAATTTATGAGGTGACAAAAGGTAATATGAACTGAAAGCTCATGAGCTGTTAGCAGAAATCACAGCTGAGAGAGACCCCGTGACAGGCTGGTGGTGTTTGTGTTGACCAATGCCTAAGGAAGAGCTGATGAGGAGTCTTAACTCCCAGTCCTGGCAGGAGAACATCTGCAAGGTCTCTCAGGTCATCATGTCCACACTGTTCTTCTCTAGCCTGACAGCAGGAGCTGGGCCCTATTCCACATCTCCAAGAGGTGAATGGAAGAGGCAGCAGCTTTGCTTTCTTTAAGCAATGTCCATATTTCCTGAAGGTTCATTCCTCTAGCTTCCATGTTTTACTGGACATGAAAATTCCTGCCAGACACACACAATTTTGCTGATGAATCTGTTCTTAAGCAAAGGTGTCACCTAACTTTTTGCCCAGCTGTATATTTTTAAGCTATTGGTTCTAATTACTCCAGCCAGTGGGAATGTCTCAAGTCAGCAGCTCTCCATATCAAATTATACTCCTTTGCATCGTGGGTTCAAGGCCTGTTGGCACCACTTAGCTGAGAGGGAAATGCCACCAGTTCGTGTGTATGTATGGGATGATTGAAGCAAACAAGTACTCAGCAGCCTGGTGTGATAGAGATCTCTTGAGTGCATTAGGGTCCCATTAGCCCAGCCAAGGAAACAGACGAAAAATCCTCCAATGTAAGAACATTCCAAACATGAACCTTGGCAGGAGCTGAAATACGAAAATTTGGCCCAAAGCCAGATTTAGGTAATGGAATGATGTGGAAGGTGGGATTTTCCAGTATGTGGGTCCCATTACTGCACTAATAAATACATTAATTATTTTTTTCAAAAGGAAAAGGCAAGTTCATTCTGGGAGGCATGTAAGGCATGGTGAGGTTAAGTTCTGAGTGTGGCAGCTGTAACAGAGGCAGATATAAAAATTTTAACTCTGTCTTTTCTTCAAAATACCTGAAAATCTTAGAGGAGAAAAGAAAATAAAAAAGCAATAATGCAACTGAGAAAAATAATGCAATAAAAACTTAATAGAAGTTTTTCTTTCCTTGTTTCCTCTTTCCCCAAACATCTCCCTTTGTCTCTGTCTTTCTTGGTATAAAACATTGTATTTGTAATATCTGTGAGTAGCTTTGTAGTGGCTTTGTACTTACTGATAAAACTTATTGTGCTCATGACCTTTTAATTTTCTTAATTGTCCAGTTATTAACTTCAAAGGCTCCCTTTAATTCTCTATATCTCTTTCCTCTCTGGTTTGCTAGACTCTTTTTTTGGCCTATGCTGAAGTCCTAACTGAGCACTGCATTAAAACCTGAGGAATTTTTTCATGCACACAGTGCCACTTGCACTCAAGGAAGCATTGAAGTGTGTGCTTTATTTTGAGACCTATGTATAATTACCATGAAAGTTAAATATTTTCTCAAATGCTTCCTTGAGTGGGGATGAGGGGCTTTTCCGTGTGTAAAGTGAAACCTTATTCTGAGCACTGAAAGTCAAGGGAGCCATTCAGAGTGTCCCCACTGCCAGACCTGCCTCTCTGTGCAGTCCATAGAGGCTGCAAATGTAAACCCTCTGCTAAGGACCTGCTGTTTTCGAAATGCAAGCATCCATCAGAAATGCCTTGATGAGAATAAAAGAAAAATAAGGGGAGATTGTGAATTTCTTTGTGTCTGGATGTATTTCAGTGGGTTGGTTATCAGTCCTGATTATTGGTGACTTTTAGTGCTGTGGTTGGACACGTGCTGAACAAAATGGAGGAAATATGGCCTTGGATGTGTCTTTGATGTGAATATCTGTTGTACATGTAGATGTGTGCGTGCCTCCTGCTTGATTCATGCTGGCCAGGAAGGGGTCATTGGGCTGACAGCTAATGAACTGCCATGGTAACTCATAAATTGCTTGGAAAATCCTGCAGTTCTGCCACATTAATAATCCTGCCATCCTGCTTTATGAGGCAATAAGCTGAGTCCCAGGGGCCAAGTGCTTCACATCCCAACGAGAGAACTGTGCAGGTAAAGAACAAAGCCTGAGCACAGGAACAGCAGCTTTGGGGTGTCTGGTGCTGCTGGGAGACCAAACCAGGTCAAGGAGAGGTGGTTGAGGTGCTCTGGGCGATGGGGAGTGCTGACCTTTGCTTTCTCTGAGTGCTTGGGAAAGCAGCCTGGCTTTCTCTAAAATTGTTGTCTTTAAATAAATGTTCTCTCAAGTTGGACTAGAGGCAGGGTCTGTGTTGAACAAGGCAGCTCTGAGGTGGTTGCCCTCCTGATGATGATGAGGAAGGAGGCAAAAAAGCCACACAAATTCTCTCCTGTCATCTCCAAGGGACTGTGCTCTGGTCCATTAGCTCCTGTGCAGTAAATCTATCAATGCCTCAGGCTGGATGCATGTAATGGTTCCTTTTGCTCTTAGAATTTATGAATTCATGAATGTAGAAAATGTATTTTTATCACTGCAAGAGTGCTTTCTGTTGCTATAAAACTCAATTCCAAGACCTGCATAAAATAGAAAAGGAGCAATTCCAGACTTCCAAGAAAAAACAAAGCCTTTTACACCCCTTTGAAACAGGGCAATGCAGGCAGGGTCTTGCTAGAGAAAGACAGACACAGAATGTGTAATGCAGACTTCTTTCTTCAAAAGTTGAAATAAAATTTCTGTTTACAAACAAATAAACGTTTTAGGCAATTCTAGCTCTAGGTATGTTCCCTGAATGTATAATGTCTGATAATGTTTGTTTATCTGGGCTTCTTGTATAATGCTGTGAAACAGAACTCACAAGTATTTGAAATTCATGGCTATGTAGGTTTGACCTACCAAATAAATAAAGAACAGAATAATGATATGGTATAATTACATGTGGCTACTTTCATTGTCAAGATACCGAGTTCACAGATCGTTTAGGACATCTATTCAAATCCTCTGTCTTATTTTCCTAAGTTAGTAGAAGTTTGTATGGTAATTTTTGTATCAAGCCTATGCTCCTCTTCGAGCTATAGAGTACTTTTAAAAAAGCTAAAAAAAGTCTTCACATAATGACTACAAGTACTGAAAAATTCATGAAGTAGGATTCATCTGATCAAGTGTAGACATATAAGACATAGAGATTTATAGTGTAGACATTCCCATCTGAGAAAAATTCCTTTTACAGGAAATGTGGAGAAACAGCTGCTTTTGAGGCACAAATCATCTCATCCTAAAGTAAGTGCCCGAAAGAGATGAACTGCATATTTGAAGTGACAGTTCTCCTGTACCGACTGTAAAGGGGGCTCCTGGTGCTTAGCTGACATATTGTTATCTACATGTGGAGCCTCTACAGTGCAGATATTTACATCTACATCCACTCACCCCTGGAAGTGTCCAAAGCCAGGTTGGATTGGGCTTTGAGCAGCCTGGGTTAGTGGAAAGTGTCCTTGCCCATGGTGGGGATGGATTGGAGCTAGATGAGTTTTAAAATCCTTTCTTACCCCAACCATTCTGTGATTCCATGGTTCTATGATCTCGTTAGATGCTTTCAATCACCATGTATTTATGCAAATGTTTATTTGGGTCAAAATTATCATTGCCACGTAATGATAATACCAGTATTTTCTCTTTATATTTATTGGTTTCCACTGCCACTCTTTGACACATCTCCAACTCTTACAGATTTATCTAGGTAAGAGAGTAACATAATGTTTATTTAAGTTCTTGAGCAATTATCTCTAGCCACAAGTGTTAATGCTGAAAAAGTTCTAAAATATCAGCTTGGTGTGTTGCACCTGAGCTCAAGGTTATATCAATTTATACACTTGGGTTTGGAGAGGTATATTCCTATTAATTGGTTTTGCATGGGATTGAGGTTCATTTTCTGTATTTAATCCATGTTAATTCCCTAGATGTTTCCAGGAGCCAGGATAGGGTTAGTATATTTGCTGACTTCTTTGACTGGCTGGTTGTTCCTTTTTTGGACTTTTATTCTCAAGGTCAGATTTTTTCTAAATTGTCAAGACCTGCAGCTGGTGGTATGGGAGAGGGGGCAGAGTAGATTTTGACTGGTGATGTAATATCTGTTATCAGTTTCTGCAAGCAAATGGACTTGTTGGACCTGCTTCCAGATTTCTGCCCATTTCCATCTGGGTGAAGAAAAAGCAAAGAGCTTGTTTTCCTTTCAGAAACTTAGACCTCACGTTCAGAATTAGTCACATTTCATAGAACCTGCTAATAAAGCAGTGGCAGTGCAACTAAAGAGTGCAGTGCACTAAAGATTGACCACAGAACTCAAGGCTGATGTTTTCTGACTTCTGAGGCTGTGATGTTATCACCTTTGATGATGACTTAATATTTTTGGATGCAGTTTCCTGCATCTCAGAGAGAAGCAAAGAGGAAACACATCAGTCAGTGAGACTCATAATTTTTATTCATGGCATGGATCTGTTGGATTACCTGAGGGTAAGGGCAAGATGCCATCTCTTGCTGGCCAGTGCTGAAGTGAGTGGGGCACATGCCTTATTAATGGGCTTGGAGGTACCTGCTCATAACAAGCCATAGCAGCTGTGCCATCCTGCACCAAGGAGGAACATGCTACAGGGACAAAGAGCTGTTTCTGTTTAACATTAGTGATTGCACTGGGATGTGAAACATGACACAAACAGCCTCATTAGTTTTGAGATGAGGCTTGGTAGATCAGGTAATTGAAAACTGTCATTGTGCTGCTCCTGCTTGTCTCTGCCTACTCTACAGCTTGCTGTACCTTGATGTGAATCAGCCCAGGAGAGTCCAAACACGCCTGGCCTGGCTGGCCCAGACACTGCAACTCTTCATTACCAGGGCAGAACGAGCCTGTGGCTGACACAGATTAGGGTAAATAAATATTCTGAGAAAGCACAGCTCTGCATCTCAGGTGGAGGAGGAACAGGTACTGCTGTCACCTAAAGGGAAAGTCTTGAAACCCCTTTGATTCCTGCAAAGAAGAAATGGAGGCTTAGAGATAAAAATCATTGCCTTGGGGATGGGGAGGAAGGAAGATGGGGCTGGAGGAGGCAGAGAGGGAGTTCAAAGGACACTTTTTATGATGATCCTAAGCAGAATGAGCTTAAGACAAGTGCTACCTTACAATTAGGCTTTCAAGCCTGCTGCTGTGCTCCTTCAACTCTGGGAGACATACAGAGCTTCTGCTATGGAAAGAGTTCCACTAAGAGTTAGCTAAAGTACTCTGCAACCCCTGATCTCCACTGTTCATAAAGTGTCTGCACCTGAAACCTTTATTCCTTTTATCCCTCTATTTTGTATTGCTTTGTTTTGTTTTGTTTTGTTTTGTTTCAGTTGGTAAGGTCTATGGCCTAAAAGTTACAGGGGAAGAGTGCAGGGATGGGTGGTCAGTCTGTTGTAGTGGAGGGGTGATAGGAAGGATGCAGGTGGGAATTTTGTTTTTCTTTCTGGTATTATTAATATATTTTATAAATCTAGAAATTTAAGAATTGTTTTATAATGGACCTATAGTTTCTACTGTAATAACTGTAAAGCTGAACTGTAAGGTAACTAAGATTTTTTGGTGGCTGACACAACTTTGATGTTACTAAACAGAATTTCTCACTGAATTATTTCCTCTGGCATAAATATGCCCAAGTCCTTGAGGCTGAACAGCAATCTGCCCTCTAGAGAGTGGATTTCAGGCCTGGGGTGGATCTGGAGGGTTCTGCCTGTGCTGAGACCTCCATGCTTGAATAGGAGTGGTATAGCCTCAAAATCACTCATGATCCATCCATGATTTCACCCCAGAAAAGCAGATCTACCTGAGAAGGATTGTGCCAGGTGACATCTGAATGTCATATGTCTAAAGGAAATCTTTCAGGAGCTCTGCAGAAGAGAGAAGTGGAGCAGAATTAAAGTTACATGGGTTATATTTGTGGTGATTTTTTCCCCCCTGTAATCTTAACCCTGCTGTCCAGACTTTCTATTCTTTGTCATATCAATACCCTTAATTATTTAAAAATTCTGACCATGAATAAGTGGTAGATATTTATAATTTTAATACCAAAGTTAATTTTTTACCTGGGAATCTCATTCAATAGCCTCATGAATAGGGTTATTATTGTGCCTCCATGCCTGTTAAGACCTGTGCAGATTTCAAATATAGTAATTAGCAGTAACGTTGGCAAGTGTGAGACTTCTTTACTGGTGAGGAGCTTGGCAGCCAGTCTGCCAGCCCTTTTCAAGTAAGAGAGTGCAGGCTGCAGCCAGAGGAATGTCTCAGCAATGAATGGCTGACCCTTGATTCAGTGATCACCCTAACTCCTCCTAATTGAGGTTAATGCCAGAAGCATTGACACCTTGATGCTCACTCATTAGTGCCTGGAGGCTACTGGAGATTGCTGACAGCTCAGTGAAACACCCATTGGATTAAATATAAAGGGAGCATTTGACACCATGACCAATTAAGATATATTTGCATTAATGAGTATTTGCCTTTCCCTTTTAAAAAATGTATCAGGACAATGACATTTCCTTGCAGCCTTTATGGAAGCATTTATGGCTGGTGCCCTCCTGCCAGCACATGCACATTTCTCTGCTGTGCACCTGCCACTGCCCTGCTGGTGTCTAGGTCCTCTCTCTCCACTTTCATGCAAAACAAACAGGAAATCCTCTGGGATTTGGAAAATAACAAATTGGAAAATTTGTTCCAATGACCATGAAAAGACAACTAGAAGACCAGGACAGAGAGAAGAAAAAAAATAACAAGTTTTTGAAAGTCACCAAAGATGCACATATATGTGACCTCTGCAGTGTTGTCTCGGTACAACTGAGGTTTGTGAACTGTTGCTGTAATAATAGGCAATAGTATGTAAAAATAATAGGCACTCAGGGGTGTATATAGCCCATTGATGAGAGCTATAAGGGCATAGGTACATTTTAGGGATGTGGTTTACTGGTGAACTTGTCTGGGTTAATGGTTGAACTCAATGCTCTTCGAGCCTTTTCCAACCTAAATGATTCTGTGTTTCTATGATCAAATCTGGAATTTAATTGCTGGGAAGTGCACTAATGATTCTATGAGGGTTATCACACCTAGAGGCCTCAGCAGAGATTGTTGTGCAATGCACTCACTTGCTAAGAAGCATTTCCTGCTATGGGTGATGTTACACAGGCCGGGCCAGCCAAAATTTGGGAGAAAGTGTTAGCCTCATTTTGGGTGTGGAGACAACATTTACACAGGGGTTTGTGTCATGGCAGCTGAACCCAAGAGCTATCAACTCTCTTATCCATGTATATTCTGTGCTGGCTCTATTAGATGACTAGATACAGGCTTTGTTCTCCAGGTGGAATTCTCACCACAGAGTATTTCCTGCCCAATCTTTGATTATATGAAACAAAAAGAAAGCAGTAGATTATGGCAAGTTAATTTCTAATTTATTGCTATTTTGAACCTGAGGTGTGGCTCTCCATGGTCAAACCACTAGTCCTGTGTGGACTAGGCAGGGAGGAGGGTGCTGTGCCTTATAAGAATTATGGGATTTATAACAGCTGAATGATGAGCAGCCTGGGTCTCTTTAGTGTCACTAAAAGTCATTTCACTTATTCCAGTTTAAGTTCTTGTTTGGGAGAGGCCAAATAATGGCAGGGTGTAGAGGCTGACATTTACTTGTCTTCTCACTACCTGTGAACAAACCAAGCCCTATTTCATCCTTCAGTAGTATAAGAGAATTCCAGAGAATTACTCTGTTCCCTCACTTTGGACATTTTGTTGCACTGCTGCTTGATCTCTGAGGCCCAAGGTGTGGATATTTTATCTTCTGTTTGTGTGGAAGTTTTGGAATGGGCTTTCACAGTCTTGGTGTCTGGTCATCTTTGCACTGGTGCTTAGAGTGAGGATGCCAATGAGGCATTTAAAAGTAGACACCTCCCAGAAGTTCCTTAGGTAATGTCTGCCCAGCACAGATGACTTTCTGGGGGGCACCTCACCTTATAGTGGGGAGGAGATTGCCATGGATGTCTTGTTCTTCAGGAATCTTTCCTTAACATTCATCTACCACTTGCATTTCCGACCTCCTTTTCAAGACCTCCATTTATTCAAAATATCCACACCCAAACAGTTAATGCCCCTTCAGACAAACACTTCAAACAGTGTTGACAGTGGCTACTTTTCATGTCCTGTTTTAGTCACTGTTTAGCCAAGTCATTCATGTTCAGTTCCTTTAATCTTTCCTCATAAATCAACTTGCCCAGCCACTCAATTGTCTTTTTGTTGCTTTTTTCCACAATTACCTGTATCTTTTGACAAACACTGAGCAGGCTTATGATTATTTTCTCCCTGGGGGCCTACAGAGACTTAAAATCTCTTTGCCATATATTAACCATGACTGTTTCAGCATCGGGCAGGAGCAGCACCATCATCCAGAAAGAAAAGCTAATTCTGTCCCAAGTCTCCTGCTGCTCAGTTTTTCACTTATTATCCCTCATTTAGGTGAACAGAACCAAAGAATGTAGGAATTTCTGAATGTCAGAGTAGGGAAGCATTTCTGTATGGGGAAAACTCCTTTTCTGGCTGGTTGTGTTTCCAGCTTTACTGACACACAGGCCTGGGGTCTTAAGGACGACTGATACTGCGTAATATAAACAACGAAGCAAATTCTATTAGATCCCTTCCAAAGATATTTAAGTAAATTCCTAAGCCATGAGCCCACCCTGGGCCATCTCTTATCTTTGAAAGCCATCTCACAGCTGCCTGTAAAGACTCTGGAGGCTGGTTAATCCCAGCAGATGGACCTTGGTGTCAGTGCCTCGAGGGGAAGGCGCAGGGGAGGGAGGGCAGAGGCTTGGAGGTCTCTTTGTTAATGGGTGTCACTCTGCTTTGGTTCAAGCCAAAGCCTCAGGGAGAGGCAGAGAACTGGTATTCGGCTGCATCTGGAGTCCAACAAACCTGTTTTGGGTCAAAAGTTGCCCCAGCCTGGATCCTCATAGCTTGCAGGGACCCAAGGAGTACATATCAAAGACCAGCCTGTAAATGGGGATTGCACTATTTAGTCCCTGGATCACACGTATTTGCTTCAAGCTTTGATTAAATTGTCAAATTATTTTCTTTGCAAGAAAAAAATGTCTCTTTGAATGGACAAGAAATGTCTTTTTTTAAAGGGTCTGTGAAAAATTAGAAAGAAAAGAACAACTTACAAAAGGGCAACCCCCTACAACATCTCTTTCCCAAGCATGGTAGTCAGCATGGCCCACTGGAGGGCACTGACCTTAAGGGCAAGAGATTTTCTGCTTAACCCTGATCAATCATCAGCTCTTTGGGCAGTCACTGGGCTTCCTCCTGCCTGGTGTGGTTTGACCCTGGGGCTGTTTGCTCAGCATCTGGCAGGAGAGAGCAGCAGCCTCCCCACCTCCCTGGGGTTTTGGTTTATGCATCGAGTGCAGACACGATCACACAGATGTGAGCAGTCTCTGCTTTCAGTGCCTTCAGTTGCTGTTGAACTTTATTGACATGAAGCTTCTGAATGATCAGGTGTTAAGCTCCTGCTTGACATGTCCATTGCTGTCATGATAATTCACTCAGTCATGAATTCAATGGTTGTCTCACATTTATCTTACCTTTATTTTGTTGTTTCGTATTGTTATAGTTCTTATTGCTATGAAAAATAACTATTAATCAATTCTCTTCCTCTCTACTTTTTCCCCAGTGAAAAAAATCAAATCATTAAGGATATAGCTCAGGATTACATATTTACACACGGTTTTTAACGTGCTGCATATTGATCAAAGGGTTTGACTTCTGCTGCGTGAAATTGTACCTGATTCCCACAGGGAGGAAAAGCAAATTTTCTCCTCTGTGCTATTAGAGATGATCAAAACCTTCTGCAGATGCCTTGGGTATCAGCGAAGAATGAAGTATAGGATGATGGTGCAATGTTGTGGCTCTCTTTTGGGAGGACTGAGCCACCTAGTAAATTGGAGTTGGAACACATGTAATGTAAAATTTCTGTCAGATATTTCTTAACTTTGTACAGTACTAACAAACAAGTGGATTTTCTTTCCTTCCTCACCTCATAATTCTTTGTCCTTTAAATTGTGCTGAATTAATTATGAGGGTACCTCTGAGAGTACAGAAAATTAAATGGGGAAGGCAAAGATACTGGTTTGTACTTTCTGTTTTTCTTTCTTTCCTGTTCCCGTTCAGTGTTGTCAGGGTAGTGATTTTCTCTTAAGCAACACTTAGGCACATGCATATGTTTGCATTTAATTTCCAGATGGGGAGGCAGGCCTCTAATAACAGTGTGAGCTGCTGCTTTATGGATCTGGCTGGCTGACTTTACCTTCCTTTTGCAGCTGGCCAAGAGACTGAGTCCCACACCCGGGATGCCGACACACTCATGGCTGAGCCAGGCTTTTGGACTCTCAAGCCAGACTGGTGCAAAAAATGGTTTACCTGTCCCAGGCTGTGAGAAGGTTCAGCAGCTCTTGACATACGTGGAGCTCTTGAACCCAGGATGATGCAAACTGCTTTACTTCCTGGCATGACTGCTCTTCATAAATGTGTTTCCTGAAGTCTTGGGCAGATTTTATTTAAGGAAATGTATTTAACCATTAACATTGACATATTGGTTATGGCAAAAATATTTTCCTATGTAGAGGGACTTATAATGATCCCTCTTTCATTTTAAGTGCTCCTCTGCAGACTTCCTGAGGGGATTTCTCTGTCTCTGTGTCTCAGGGGTCTCATCCTGGCTTGGAGAGTTGTGTTTTCCTGAGGGACCTTACTTAGCAAGTTGTAGGTCTCAGTCTAGCTGGGTCCAGCCCACTTTGAAATTCAAGACTGAAGGTTTGGATGAGCAACCTGGAGTATAAGTAGAAGGCTGGAGTAGTGAGTGCACAAACATATTGATCTGAATAGGAATGCATTTGCAAATAGGTGTGTTACTAAGCACACTCTAATGCTGACCAGATGTAGCTGTCTACAGCATAATCAGCTACATATGGACTACATACATTGGCCTCCCTTTGTAGTCAGTATATGAAAAGAAAAAAGAATTTCTAGGTTGCAGTTCATCTCATTTTCAAGTAGGTATCTCAGGTGCCCCTTACAAGTGCTTGTTTCTCTCCTTCATTTTCAAAGGAACCTGTGGTGACTGGACCAGATGTGAATATCTGCATTGTTGACATCTGAAGTTAAGCAAGATAGTTCTTTCCTTGAATATGTTTTCTAGAAAATTATCTATTTTCAACAATTATTTCCAATTATTTTCCTAAGTCTTCAAACCTCATGATGTCTAAATTAACTTTAAACACATTGTTGATTACAATTTTACTAAATTGCTTCAAATAATTTCTTTTTTTAAAAAACATATTAGTCTTTGACAGTTTCACATCTCATTACCAGAAAAGTAGAAAATTAGTACCGAGTTAAATAATATCTGCCTTGAGTAAATAACATCTCTTCTGAAGAGTTATTTAGACTTCAGTGGATTTGAACCCTGTTTTCCAGGATGGGATTCAGGTTTTGATTCTGATTCTGAATGATTCTGAATGTAGCTGTGCAGAGGTTTCACAGCTCTTGCTGTAGCCAAGGACATTTTTTTTCTGTACTGACTAGATATGTAGAGCTCAGTAGCCCATATAAACACATAAAGTGATATTTTAGACAATTTGGTTTATTTATAGAACCTGCCTAATATTTGCACAATCTGTCTTTGATGTTTCAGCCTAGGACCTTTCAAAAGCACTCAACAGTCATATTTAACTGGATCATGGATATTTGACCAGCTGAATTATTCTTGGATCAGTGCTGACAATAATGGGATCTCACACATGGAATGCCCATGTGAACAGTTACATGTTGACTTCCCAGCTTCTTGTCACAGTTCAAAGATGAAACCTTGGGAAGGGTTTATCTTTTTCTGAGGGATGCAGTGGTCTTAATATAGTTTCCTTGCTCTGGCAGCTGTCCCTGTGGAGGACAGCAAGAATGCAGGAGAGAGGCATGTTGCTGTTTATTTCTTGTTTTTACCCATCTTTGAAAACAATGGATCCCAAAAATGGACATGACAGTGATGTCCTTCTTACAGCACAGAAAAGCAAAGAACCTCTTCTCTATTTTGAGACATCAAATGAATCCATGTCCTTCTGGAGTGCATTTCCTTTTCCCAGTTAGTGGAAAGAGGAAACCTTTTCCAATCTTTTGTTTCAGTGGAAGTTTACCCAACTCAGAAGCAGGAGTTTGCTGTTATTGAAAACACAGCAGTTCTCAACCAGAAATGCCTTGAACCAACACAAGAATAACAGCTTGTCCCACAGTCAAAGCTCCTGGTGGTGTTTATGCACTGTATCAGGCAGAATGCTGCTGCAGATCCAGTTCCACAAGCTCTGTGTGGTGTTTGTCCCCATGGAAGCAGGTGAGGTGACACCAGCAGATCCATGAGCACCTCCACAACCCTCCTGCTTTCTGACTGCCCAGCCATCCTGTGTGCCCAGCTCTGCAGGGGAGGTTCTGCCTGGTCCGAGGCACACACTGCAGCCAAGCCTGCAAGGAGCTGCTTGCTTGGACAACCTGGGTCACCTGAGGAAGGTACCAGTGGAGTGATCACCTCCAGTATCACAGGGAAACTCTCCAGTTTAAGCAGAGTGTTTAGTGCATGCAGCTTCCAACTAGACCCTGTGGTTTGTGAGGCTCTACAGGAACAACCCAGCCCTGATCTTGGCAAAACCAACACAGCCTAATTAGAGCCTTACCCAGCTGGCTCCAAACCCATCAGCACTATCAGCCAGCCTTGCAGCACGCCAGGCTTGGCCACTCCACTGTCCCTGCCCCGTGGAGGTGTCCTGGGGGTTACTGGTGTTGGTTTGGTGCCTGCTGGTGGGAAATCCCTGTGCCAGGGTGAGTCCCCCAACTTGCAGCTCCCAATATCTTCTGTGCACCTGGGGTCTCCCAGGCAGCAGAGGGGGCAGGAGATGACTCTGAATACATCAAGGAGGCAGCTATGACCTGCCAGGCATCCCTTATACTGGGCAGCCAGTCTGGAGATTTAACTGTGTTTTGAGAGAGTCCTCATGGGCTACACTTGTACAATAAAAATGTTCCCTGGCCCTAGGGACAAGTAGCAAGACATGGCTCACATCTGAATAGAGGAACTCTCTATATCCAAACCAGCTGCAGTGAAAATCCCTGGCTGAGCTTTCTCCTGGGCCATGCCAGGGTAGAGAATGGACCAAAATATCTCTGGAAATTTTATTAGTTACAACCTGTGTACAACTCCAAGCCAGTGCTTGAGCCCTTTAGTTTGTTAATATAGATATATCCTGTATTTGAAGTTCAGATCAAGGAGTTTTATAGATCATTATTCTTCCAGTCACTCTTTGTTTATTCTTCAGTCTTTCTGGCATAAAAGGCTATAGCATTCATGAGCCTGGCATGCTAAAAATCATCCCTGCTCCAGATCAACAGAGCTTTACTGTCAGAAAGGGCTATGGGGGCTGCAAAAAAAATATAGGGGACGTATTGAGACTGTGTGGGTCCTGCGAGTTGGAGGGTGAGTCTGGCATTGGCCAGGGAATGGCCAATGAACCCTGAACTTGGCTCTCATCATAGTGAGAGAGCAAGAGAGGAACAGAGGAGAGGGCTGTGCCCTGCCACTGCAGGGGAAGCTGCCCCATTTTTTAGTCTCAGGCTGTTCTCAAATATTTTTGTTCAGCTCTTTTTCTTGTTTTTGTTGCCATAAGGTTGGCAAAGCAAAACCAGCTGGTGCCTGTTGTTCCATCCAGCCACAGGACATGGCCACTTGGCTGCTCAAGTTTCCTCTTCTCCTTCTGCTGCTCTCCCTCTCTGAGAGAGGAGCAGCTGCTCCATGTAGCTGTGTCTGGGACATTCAGAGCAGGAGAATGTCTCTTCTCCCATACTAATTGTCCATGGTTTCTCAGCCTGCTTGGAAGGAAAAGAGATTGGACAACATCTGCCATTATTTACATTGGTGGTGGACACCAAATTAGGCTAATTTGATAAGTTTGAAAAATACAGACCAGTGTTTCCTTTGGACATGTACATTCTAGTAGCATTTAATTTATTTCTTTAATTACCCCCCAAAATCCTTATTAAATATTGCCAGGTGAATGTGAACTCTGGTTTGCTTTGAAGGTTCATGGGATCAGACCCTATAGCCAAGAGAAGCTGAAATATGACAAGTCATTAACCAAGAATGACTCTGAAAGGGGCTTTGGGATCAGAAATATGGAGATATTGAGGTAACCTTTCTAGTCAATCCCTTCTTAGATAGCAGCTATTGCAGGGAGGAAGTCCAAACTCCCTAAACACAGTGGGCAGAGCAAGTCAGTAGGAGATGATGTCTTGTCCAAGTGGCTCCTAGGACCCGCTGCAAAATACTTTTAGTGGAGTCAACAGGTTTTGAGTCAGGTCTCAGGTGACTCTGTTCTGCAATAAACATAGAAGGATAGAAATAATAAACACAGAAGCAGTAATTGTAGACCATGGTGTTCATTTTGGTCACCATGATATAACAGATTCCCAATCCACAAACACACCCTTTCCTTTGCTAGCCCAGCAGCTCTTACGAACCAAACATGCTGTTAAAAGAGAGTTCCAGATAATGTGGTTTTCCTGAGCCTTTCAAACATGTTATAAAACCAGAGGAGGTGCAGTAATCATCATTATTAGTAAGCAGACTTGGAGCCTGAGTCTGAATCTGCTGTGAGTATAAACAACCTGTGTTCGTGTACATCCTCCCTGCCTTTGGTGATGAGTGTTTCACTGTGAGATTAGGGATTGAAGGCTCTGAGATAATTATTTCAGCTGTGTGCCTCTTAGCACTGCAAAGCCCATAGAATATCAGAAAATTTATTGCTGTGACTTAGTTGCAAGCTCCCTGGAGTGGACAAGGGTTGTGGACCTCATGATAAATGGCACGTACTAATATTTAGCAAATGATAGTGCAGACCACAGAAAAGTGGGAATAGAGGAAAATATATTCCCAAGGGCTGACAAGTAATGCAAAGAGCCAAGAAATAGTTTACAGTGGGAGGGAATTTCCCCAGCTTCCCTCCTCCATGCATAAGTCTCTGCATTATGGATGCATTGCACAGGGCCCAGCACTGATCCCTCCAGCACCAAAGTTACTCCTGGCAGGAGTTCAGAACATACAAACTCCCAACACCCTGCAGGCAGAGCAGACCTGATGTTTTGCAGCCCCAGCTGGAAGGTGGTAGAGCCTATATTTGAAGCAGATGAAAGGGTTTGTGACTAAAGCTTAACTGGTTGTTTACAGGGGTTCTCTGCTGTGTCTGTGCCATCTGCTTCATGCACAGGGCAGGTATCTCACCAGACCACTTCCCTCTTATCCCTTCCTAGTTAGCCCCTTTCCAGAGAGCTAAAAAATCCTCCATCTTCTTTCACCCAAGCAACAAGGACACATTTGTGCTAGAAATCTTCCTCTGCCTGTGATATGCCCTCCTGGAAGAGTGACATTCCCTGAGCATAAACAGAACTGTGTCATTGCAGGGGATCAGGCACACACAAGGTGAGGCCAGAGGGTGGTGGAGGGCCCTTCTGGGATCAGGATCCCTTGGTGAGGTATTGTACATGCATGTGCACAGACAGCACTGCTCTGGTGACTGCTGTGTCAAATGATGTCAGTCCTTGAGGCAGGAGGTTTGTACAGCTGGTAAAGGGTTGGGATAAGCTGGGGGCTGGGTGACCTACAGCCCCTTTTCCTTCTCATGGCCTTTCAAAGAGGCAGCTGGAAAGTGGATGATGCCAACCAGCTGTGCCTGCCACTTCCAGTCTGGGATAGGGAAGGGGATGGGCATGCTGAATTCCTGGTAAGTGAGTAGAAAGGGAGGAGAAGGAGGAACGAGAGAGGCAAGTCATAGTCTTGAGACATGACAGGTCTACAGAGGATGAGGCAGCTTCCCCTTGATGCCTGTGGGAAGTCTGGGTCATTAGAGGGTGATGCATGCAGGAACTGTCTGTCCTGTGGTGATGGAAAATGTCCACCTCATGAAGCACCACGGTGCTTAGTCCACAGCTGAAATGAGGAGACTCAGAGGCAGAGGGTGGCAATGCCTAAGGGCTTTAAATATTACTTTGGGGTAGAAGGTGAAAAACAATGCAGGTAAACCATTGATTGTGAGAAGTAAAGCTTTGATTGCTATTCAATTTGATTTTTCCTTCATTTGTGGGAAATACAGACTGTTGGTAATCAGACATACAGTCATGACACTTCTGAGGTACAAGAATTAGAACTGCAGCCCTGGGCTCATAAGGTGAGAATTAAAGTTTCCTGTGTGATTATATGGAAACTGCAGTAAAACACACATAAAACCAAATTGCCAGTCATGGGTTTCAGATGCTGGAAAGGGAGGAATGATGGATAGCCTGTGGCAAAATCCAATGTATGTATGTGTGACTGCAAAAGATCAGAAGAAGACATAAGCATCTGATTTAGAATACTTGTAGTGCAGAGGCAGATTCGTAGCATATGTCGAGAGCTTATAGGGAACAGCCCATGCAATATGTGATACCACACGCAGAGAGCCAACACTCTGGAACTTCAGTCTCCTGGGAAAAAAGTCATGGAACAACATTTATTTTTAAGAGGCACCCTCATGTTTTATATATTTGTGCTTTCTGTCATGATATTTGATGGCATTGCATTTTGTCACTTGGAGACATGCTGCTTGGGAAGGCAGGCCTGGAGGGTACCTGTGCTCTGCTCAAACCCCTTTCCCGTGGCTGCATGCCATACTAGTCCCTTTATTTGGCCATTTTGTGTTCTGAGAGCAAATTGTGTGTAGTTGGGTTGAACTAATGAAGTATATCCTGGGAGAGATGCACTGGAGGAGGACACCACGGATTAATAGACCCAAGGAGCAGATCAGTGAGATGCTCACAAACAGCAACTCCCATCCTTCCTCCTGAGTTCAAAAAGAACTTAACATGAAACCTGTACACTTCAAAACTCCTCTGTGCTCAAATCAAAGCAGCAATGCCCTAATTAAAGCCACTTCTAACCCTGATTCCTTACACATAACAGAGGGGAGCTGGCTGTCCTGCCTGTGCCCTCCCTCTGCTCTCCCTTACAGCCCCTTTTAGGAGCATTGTGCATTCACCTCTGGCTGTGGGTGAGCAGGAGCCTGGGATGGTGTCCTACCTCTTGCTGGAGTGGAGGTGACTGGTGGAGGCACATCTCTACCAGCCAAAAATCTCTCATCCGTGATGACAGGGATCCTTCTGTCAACATCTCCTTTATGCTGGTTGAAATATCATGTGGCTGAGGCCAGGGGGAGCAACCTTCCTCCTTCAGATCCATTTTCCAGTGAGTAGGGGCTGCTTCCAGGTATTGAACAGGCAGCCAAGACCTCTTACTGCTCTCTGCTGACACCATCACTCAGCATCCTCCTGCAGCATAGCTGGGAGGAGTGGGAGGCCCTCTGGCTGCTTTCCAGCCACCATCAGCTGCACATTCCCCTCCAGAGAAGGGGCTCTGGTCCCAGGGACATGGCCCAATGCAATGGCTTTTGGAAAGACCTGCAGCAAAGCAGCAGAACTGGAAGGAAGGGATCATTGCTGGGATAAGAACAGTGGAAAAGACTATGGGAGGGGAAATGGCAATGAGAGACATGGTTGGCAATGGGAGAGAAGTGGGAGTGATGGAAAAGAAATGAAAGAGGAAACTCTGAGAGGAGCAGTTCAATCACTTTGTAGATAATACAGGATACTTGAGCCAGGATTCCAATTTTTCTTTTTTTTTTAAATATTCCAGCTCTGATCTGAGTTACTGCAGAAGAATTGTTTTATTGTTTTGTGCCTGACTTTCCCCATTTATGAACCAGATAATAGCCATTAGCAAAACTATAGCAGGTGAAGGCATCTTCAGATCCAATCCTGGAAGTGTTGACACTTGAGCATTATTGATAGACATGTGGAGACAGGCTGTCTCTGTGAATACTTCTGCAAAAATCTTCTTGAGCCTCTTTAAATTTGGCAGCTCCTAGAGGACATGCACCAAACCTGAAGCACTTTCACAAGGTCTGACACTGGTCCTCATGCCCTTAACTGTTCTGCCAGCTCATGACAGGTTTTGCAATGTCTGGTGTCATGAGGGGAAGGAGCAGCAGAGCTCTGAGCACATCCTTAAGGACTAACCACCCATAGGATTTGTCTGCAACTCCAAAAGTGCAAGTGAGGTCTGTGTCTGAACCAGTCCTGGAGGCCTGGACAGACCTGGGTGATCTTAGACAGGTCAATTATTGTCTCTTTTTTTCATCTCTGCATTTAAAAAATGAAATATGAGGATACTTTGCAGAGGAGTGATGAAGGTAAATAAGGTAAAGAGTAGGATGTGATGAGGCATATTGAGAGTCCATGGAAGTGGTCAGATAAAAGTTCTCTATTAAGGTGGATGCTGTTATCTGCCATTCATCTCTCATTCACCTCACTGCCCTCCACCCTCGGTCACTGATCATTAACATCACTCAGAGACTTGAAGTGACTTCAACAAATTGTCTGAGATGTGCTGCTTCTCATTTCAATAGGTCTTAGGCTGTGCAACAGAACAAAGTAATGCAGTGTCACAATGCTGATAGCAAGTGAGTCACAGATGCTGATACCAAGAGACTTATTTAGTCCATTTTTATCTTTTTTGTCTTGCTTTTCTTGTCTTATTAAACAATAGTTGCTGGGCTCTACAACTGTGTCTCTCTGAGATCCTTCCTTAGGACCCAGAGCCCGAGCCTGAAGCTCCCTAAAGAATGGCCATTTTGAAGATCTTCACCATGTCCTCAGCTTTGTTCATGTCTCTTTTCAGAACGCGAGTAAGTGATGAGGTTTTCAGATAGAAGTGTTACAGGTGCAGTTGTGACTGTTGTATTTGATGCAGGCTGCTGCTTGTGCTTCCCTGGCCTGTGTGTGCAGCAGAAATGTGGCACTGCTGGGACATGGCAGGGGGATGTTCAATAATAGCCTGGTGTTCAGTTACTTGAAAGTTTCACATCTTCTGAACCGGGGCAGTATTTGGCTTTTATTTTCTCTCCACTTTGCTGGGAACTGCCCTGGCCAGTTAATTGTGCCAGTCTGAGTCACATGGCAGCTGGAACAAGCTTCTCTCTTCATTAGTTTTTGGAAATGTTTGTGCTTTGAAAGGGTAGGGCCCATGTAGAGGACACTTCATTTTCTCCAATTTACATCATTTTGCTGGTCAGATGTTTGGCTGTTTTTTGGGGTGTGTATGTCTCCAAACTTCCAGAACTCGGCTGAAACAGCTATTTAATGACTGCTGAGGGAAATTTGTATTTATGTTTAGTGGAATGGCACAAAGAAATACAGAGTTCTTTCTTCATGACCATAATCCCCCTCACCTTTAAATCACAAAAAGTTGATGATTCAGATATGAAGCTGTTCCAGAATCCTGTTCTTGTACTGGAATGACCCCATATCCAAGGTGGAAAAAGAGTTCTGATCTGTGCAAAGGGTGTCTGTGGGCACTACAGACAGAAACTTTTCCAGATGCCAATATACCTTACTGCACTTCCTGTGGGTGAGCTGACTTTCTCCAAGTTGGGAAACATCCATAGAGCGCCGTGAGTGGAAGTGACACATTTACCTCGCCTTGTCTCCTTTCATCCCATTTTAGACCTCAAACTGTCTAACAGCATTAGGAGGCCCCACAGAATGAGAACTTGAAGTCAGTACTGCTGGATTTACTGAATCTCTGTGCTATCTCCTGACACTAACACTAACCCAATACATCAGGAATGGAGCGGAATACAACCTCTTGAGAGATGAATTTTAGGGATATGGGAAACAGGAAAATCTTAGAAATGAAACTAGGGAAACCAAATCTGCCTGCTATGCTTGTCTTGCAATTAGTCAAGGAGCTGGCTTACATAGTTGGCTCTGAAAACCAAAAGAATCAAATGAGAACCAGAGGAGAGAGGAAAGTATGTTGTATTGATCTTTACAAATGAATAGCAGTCATTAGAAGAGTTAGTAACTATACAATAAATTTGGCTTCCATGTCTAGTGAAGGAGTCTAAATAAGGAAGGAAGAAGAATTTGCTGTGCCATGCATTTACATGGAGCCATAAGTATATTAGCTAACCTTCAGGAGAGTTGCCAAAATGGAATGTAAGTGATGGAAAAATGAAGGGGTGAATTTTCTCATGGAATACTGGAGAAAAGACTAAACAAAGTAAATCTGTAAGGAGTTAAAGCAAACCTCATCCCTGGTGAAGAAGAGTTTATTGAGTTTTTTGGGTGACTCAGAGCACACTTTAGTTATTAGTTTGATTCCTTTGGTGGCATGCAGGAAGCATGCAGCCCCTCACCCATGTTGACTTCAACATTGAAAAGGAACATGGGTGACACACACATAGACTTGTAAGAAGGAAATCCAGATGAAACTTAATCACTTAGTTTGATCCAACTGCAGGCCAAGTAAATGAAAAGAATATGGTCATTTAATCTGTGTAAATAAGATGTCTATTCATGTTCTGAGGCAATTTATATATTGTTTCACAAAGACTGAGCTGAAAATTTAATTTAAATTGACTGTAGATGAAGATTATAAAGCAGACTGAAAACAGGCTAGAGGCACCAGAAACAAATAGTGATGACTAAATGCCAAGGCTTGGTGGAAGATACCTCAGGGGAACAGAAGGGAACAATGTTAGACTGTTTTTGTTTAAGATCCTTATTAATGGTTTGGAAGGAGGATTGGCTGTGGTAGCTCACTGTGGGATGGTGCTCATCTTGGGAGAGATCATGCTTTCCAAATCACTAGTACAAATGACTTTTGATCTGGCAAACTTTGGATTAATCTAAATCACAGCAAATGGTGCCAAAAAAGTTCAGTCTAGGGACCTTACCCAGAGTCCCAGTGAATGCACCTGTCTGTAGATGCTTTCTACAGAAATCTCAGTCCATGTGGTTCACCCTTTAGAGCAAACTAATTCTCTTAGCCTCCATTAGGATTCAGCCTCTCCCACTTATTTATCTAATGTTTGTCTGACTTTGGCTACACTGGATTCTCCACACCAGAGCCTCCTGGCTGACCCCATGGCCATGCTGTTTCCCTGTCCTGGTATTTGAACATGTATTGTGATTCTAGCAAGCATCTTGATACTACTAAATATTTCAGACAGGGGGCTGTAGGATGTCTGTTTCCTTACTAAATTTACTGTTCTCCAGCCTGTGTCCTGAGGCCTGGGACTTACTCAATGAAAGCTGAACTTCGGGACTCTCCTTTGGGGAATATTACCAGTGCTTTGAGATGGAAATTCAGTCACTGGAGTCACCAGGTCACCATTGCCTCTGATTGTGGGTGTTCAGCTGCCCTGCTGAGGGGAGAAGGGCAGGGTGCTGGCTGAGAAAAGGGATGGGCACTGCAGCTGGCCTTGCTGTGCACATCTGGGCAAAGGAGCTCGACAGGTAACCCTGTTCCATATCTGGAAAGAAGTGGAATTGGAAGTATGCTGGAAAGAAATGCAGGGAGGGAGTTAAAGGGATTGTAGAGCAGTTTTTCCATCATGTTGCAATGCGTTGGTTGCCACTGTCCAGCAGCAGCTGAAAGGTTCAGTTATTATTCATTCATAAGACATTGCTGTGAGGCCTCAGCAGGCCTACAGCCCCGTGTGTGTCTCCTGCAAGGCAGGAGAAGGAAGAAATGCAGTGAGGTTGTCTGTGCTGGACCAGTTCTGCAAGGCTGGCTCATATTCCACGTTGTGAACTCCTTGGGGCAGGGAATGTCCTAATGGGTTTCATTTATAGAGCAGGGCTGCTCAGGGAGGGGGTATAGCTCAGTGGCAGAGCATTTGACTGCAGATCAAGAGGTCCCTGGTTCAACTCCAGGTGCCCCCTCAGGTGCTGCTTTTTAGATCAGGTATTAGAAAAACAATCTTTTACTGTGAGGGTGGTGGGGCAGTGGCACAGGTTGCCCAGAGAAGCTGTAGATGCCCCATCCCTGCAAGTGTCCAAAGCCATGGGGGTCTGAGCAGCCTGGTCCAGGTGGAAAGTGTCCCTGCACATGGCAGGGCGTTGGAATGAGAGGATCTTTAAAGTCTGTTTCAACATGAACCATTCTATGATTTTGTGATTTTTTGTGTTTTTAAGGAAACACACCCAGTACTTAGACACTGAGTAGCAGGGTTGAGATTATGAAGCAAATTAAAGCATGAGCAACCAAAGGGACGAGTCACAGTCAAAAAGCAAGTGAAGATGGAGAGAAGGAGTGAGTGTGAACCTACCAGGAGCATATTTAATCCCCTGCAAGAATCTCCTCTCTGTGTACTCTTCTGGTTTGGGTACAGATACTGCAAACTGTGGCAGTTTGAGGGTCAAAAAAGCCAAATTTCCTTCTTCTTCTCCAGTGCTTGCCTGAAGGAAACATTCCTCACATATTCCTGTGCTTATGTGAACATTGGTTTGGGTCTTGAGTGGGAGGGATGACTAAGAACTAATTGCTTGATTCATTCTCTGATTATTCTTTACAAGTATTAGAAGAGGTGTTATTATCTGCTGAAAGATCATTATTTTAATTGTGCTTTGACGAGAACAGAAAACAAGGGAATCAGTTACTCAATGTGGTCCATTAGCAGTGTATTAAAGACAAATGCAGAATCCCAGGAAACTTTTCCCAAAGATGACATTTATTAGGTTGTAAAATAGCCTCCCATAGATGCATTTGAAGCCTTGTCACTTAACAGATAAGTTACTGAGGCCAAGAGGCCATAAGACCTCCCTAAATTAATTGCTGTTTGAACTCGAGTGAGACTTAAAAAGAGTTGGTTTGAAGATTCCCAGTGACCATAAGTATCCCACAACCCCTGCAAAATTGTCAAAGAAACTGGATTTATATCTGTGCTGAATGTCTAGATTTACCTTCAACCTATTGGCCATTACGAGATCTTTTAAAGCTGAAGAAACTTTCTTAGCTAATTCCAGTTCACTCTTTGAATACTTATAGTCTGTGATTAAGAAACCTCTCAGCTTTTTCTTTGTAAAATTAAAGAGGTAAATATTCTCATGTCTTTCTCCAGAATGAAGTTTCCCAATTCTTTATTCATTCTTGTGTTTTTTCCCTCAATTATTTCTAGTTCCTTAGTACCTTCAGCCTCTAAAATAGGCTCTGAATACCAGCAGCAGTTGCACCAATGGCAGGTTGGGTTGTTACATAATTTCTTTGCTTCTTCTACTTGATTTTACATCTCTCGTACATGTACTATGCTGCTGAAGATGTCTATGTTAAACCACTCAGATTCTATCACTTTCTAGGCTTTTTTCAGTTTGCTTCTGGCCTCCTTTCTCATGCCTGAGAAGCAAGTTTTCCACTGTTTAATCTTACATTCAGGACTTTACTGAAATTCATACTGTTGGCTTGTGTGCAGGTTACTGCATTCCTCTCTGGATTGTTTTGCTTTATTGTCCTCTGTATTCCATGCCGCTTCCCAAAATTCCACAAACTTACTAAATAGTAGTTTAACCTTTTCTTCCGTGTCAGCAGTAAAAACATTAAATAGCAACTGGTAAGCCAACATCTATAGGAGGCTGAAAGTTCACTTGCTGAGTGAACATTTGCCATTTAGTATTTAATTTGGAAAGGTATCAGCTGGTCTCCAATTAATCTACACTGTACTATGTTTATTTTAAACCAGCCAAGTATATTACTCAATAATTCAAACGTGGTGCTCTTCAAAAGCCCATTACCTCAGCACTCTTACTTTTATCAACCTTGTTTGTAGGCTCATCAAAATGCGAGACCAGATTAATTAATAAGACTCCTTTTCCATTACACTTTGTTAATGTATATTAATTATTTATTTGTTGAGCCCTGTCACAGATGTTCTGTGATTTTGCCCGTGATTGATGTGCTGCAGACAAGCCCATGATGATAGGCCTAATTACCCCTTTTTAATGTGTGTGGTGTATGGAGAGCATCCACTTATTTACCTCCTCCTAAAATATTCCTGAAGTTTCAGGAAAGCATTGTGTTGCAGTGAGTTGGACACACATAACAAGCAGCTACTGGATCTCACTCAGGGCTTTTAATTTTTAATACTATTCTGAATGTGTCTGTTGGTTTTCATTATTGTATCATGCTCCCTTCTGAGTAGCTGTTTGTGTATAGAATCTCTTGGGGATGTGTTCCTTGGGAAAAGAGACAGGAGGAATCTTTGGGAAGATCACCTGACCTGGTCTGAACCCAGCTATGCTATTCTCCATTCTTTTCCTGCACCCATCAGATGAGCATGGGAACATCTTCCAGTACTGCATTAGGCAAAATGATCATACATCTTTCAACTATTGTTTTTATAACCTCTCCTCTGGGGAAGAGTGTTGCAAGTGCAGCATATTATTTTCTTAGGATTTTAAGGCAGTTTGACTTTTGTGATATGTGTACCCTGTTACATATTTTAGAATCACAGCATCATTAAGGTTGGAAGAGACCTTTCAGATCATTGAATCCAACCATTAATCCAGCACTGCCAAGCCCACCACTAAACCATGTCCCTCAAAGCCACATCTAAACATCTTCTAAATATCTCCAGGGATGGAGACTCCACCACTGCCCTGGGCAGCCTCTTCCAGCGCTTGACAACCCTTTCAGTGAAGACATTTTTCCTAATATCCAATCTAAATCTCCACTGGTGCAACTTGAAGCCATTTTCTCTTGTCCCATCACTTGTTACCTGGGAGAAGAGACTTCCCCAGCTTGCTACAACCTCCTTGCAAGTACTTCTGCCTTTTCCTCATTCTTTGTCATTATGTTTTCCTCTGCTTCCAGTAAAGGAGGGTGATTCTCCTTGACCCTCCTTTGGTTTGTAATATATTTATAGTAACATTTTTTATTATTTTTTACAGCAGTAGCTGCACTTTTATTTAACATAGCAGATGCAAAAGAATTAAACCAGGTTTCTTTAGTGAAAGGATAGGGATTTGAAGTAGCCTTCAGTTCCTAAAGGAATTCATCCCACCATTTTGATGAGACCCGTTTTTCTGTTCCCATTGATCCAGAGGATCATAGTTGCTAACCATTGTCTTCTTCTGGTCCTTGACTATGTCTTGGATATGTCCTGAGTGCAGACAACAAAGATGCAGCCACAGAATTCCAGAGTTCTTCAGGAGACTGGAATAGACAGTGGAGGAGAGATTTGCTGTGCCATGGTGTTCTCAGCTGGATGAGTTTCCTGTATCAAATATCTCTGTGCCCACAGTTGTCCCATTGTTATATCCATCCCTCCAGCCTGACATGACAGACATTACTCAAAATAGCAATGCATGGGAGCTCAGCATCAGCATTCCTTGTCAGCTCTGCTACTGCCTGTTGGAAAGAAACTTTCCTTCTCTGAGGCACTGGGGATTTCAGGTTGAAATGTTACAATGGCACAAATTAGGAAGGGGGAATATTTGTTCCAGGACTCTTAGCTCAGAGTCTGGAACATGCTTGCAAAGCTGAGTTCTGGGTATGCAGATGGGCCAGTGATTAATGGCTAAAACCCAAGAAGACCTCTGTTATAAATAGAGAGATTTGTGATATTTCTCAAAGAACATGACTGTGCTTCTTTGCAATGGCCAGTTTAGATACTCACTGGAGTTACTGAGAAGGATTTGCCATCTGATAACAAGTTGAGGCAAAATTATAGGCTTCAGAGAGGTCAAATAGGTTTTATTTGTCCTGCTGTTTTTTTTTTTAATTTTAATTTTAATTTTTTTTAAAGATTTTTTTAAAGATTTCTGACAGCTTGTTTACATTGTAAGCCCCTTGCTCAAATTTGTCACCTTCTTAAGGGTAGAAATGCGACTTTAAGATATTGAAAAGAATTAAACCTTAACATGCATCTAACTAAACCCTCTAAGAGCATCAGTTTCCAAAATTTCCTATTTTTGAAACCCTTTTTGGAACCACAGTACAGTTTTCCTTTGCACTTCCAGGTCTCTGATTATTTCCAGTTTGGGACTCAGGATTCATCCTGGTTTGGGAGCCCCTGGGATCCCTGTTCCTGGCCTGTGGGGAGCAAACACTTGCCTTGCTGAGCCCCTTGGGTCACAGTCTGCATTTTCATGGGATTCTCTGTTTCTCTGTGCTCTATAACCTCTATTAAAAATGAGAAAGCATCAGCAGTGCAATGCAAGAGAGAGGAAGGATTTAATCACTCCTCTGCCTGTTACTACCTTTTCAATGTTCAAGAACAAGATCCTTGATCTCATGTTTTCTTCTACAGCACAAGGGACATATTCATGGATAAGTATTTACTGGATGGATTTGGTTTTGGGAACAGAGCTTTGGATTTAAGAACATGGAGAATTTTGCAGATTTCCCAGTGAGTTTTGTGCCTTGATTTAAATAATTGTTCATTGAAAATTTATGTCACTTTCATCAACTTAGTGCAGAAAAGATGATGTTGGTATCTGTGGTACAAACTGAAAATATATCCTGCTATTAATAAATGGTGTCTGCAAACACAGTGGCATTTTACTGTTCTTAAAAATTTGGCTGTGCTGTGGAAAAATAATGCCTGCTGGAGTGTTTCTGCCTCTGCTTGTCTTCTGGTTGTGACCTGACATGAACTCATTTATGTAATGCTCTTTAGCAGCAGTGCTGCTGCTGGAGACAGGGCTGTTCCTGTGACCAGAGGTAGCTCCACCTTCAATTTTAAAGGTTTTTCAAGCTATTCAACTTAACAAAGACCATGCCAGGAAGGAGAAGGTTTCTCCCTGGTCATATCACTGGCACTGGAAGCCAGCAGTATTTTATCTCCAACTCCTGTGTCAGGTGAGCTTGCTGAGAAGGGCTGTGTTTGTTCTCTTCTCTTGTTCTCTGTTGCCAAAGACTCCTGATTTTCTTGTGTTGCAGTTCCTGCAGAGAAGGGTGAATATTGCTGTAAGGTGTCTCCTGTTTGATAGGTGTCACCATGTGGATTGGGAAGATTTGATGCCTTATCTCAGGATGGTGGAGTTACAATCAGTTGCCTTCACAGGAACATTGCTGTGGCAGTCCAAGGCTGTGGCTGACGTTTCATCACTTTGGTGTCATCATCTCTGCAGGAGTCAGTCTCACTGCAACAGAATAAACAACTATATTTGGTTTTGGGCCAGGAATTTTCTTCATCATTTATGGTGTTTGTGGAAGTCATGATTTCTTTAATGTTGCACAAGTCTAACATATGCAAGGAATATACACCCTCCAGATGTGCTTCCAGGCCTAAATCCAGGTCTAGAAATCCATACCATACTTCATTCAAGAGCAACAGAATGAGGGCCTGGATACCCCTTTATTTCTTTGAGCTGCCTCCATATTTCAAGAGCAGAGGCTTTGCAGCATGAAACTGTAATTCAAGGCTATTCCTTTGCTCATTTCAAGCACTCAATTCTTTGAATTTTAAGAATTAAATGCTCTTGGGGTGGAAGTGATGTGTCTCAGCTGAAGTCTATTTTAAAATAATCTGCTGGTGATCAGCTGTCTATGGCCAGACATCTGGCAAGAATCATATGGCAAGAATCAGATCTGTAGGTCCAACATACCCCCCTGAGAGGAGTTAGACTGCTCCAGTGGAGTTTGTTCCCTGGGACAGCAATTCTGACTCATTTCCATGCCACAGACTTCTGCATCCATACACAGCAGACCTCAGACTGCAACACTGGGCACCAGGTATTCTGCTTGTTTTTTCTCAGATGCTACAGCTTATGTATAGGGTTCCCCCCTGCTCTCTTTTGTTGTCTTTTGTTTTTAATTTTCTCTCTTCTTCCCTCCACTGTCTATATGGGTAAAAAACACATCTCAGCTTAGAATTTATGTTCACATGTACTTGTCTTCTGTTCATGCTCATGATGGCTTAGAAAGCCTGAAGGGAAATTCTGTAATTTAGTGTCCATTCATCTGTGCTTTCAGTACTTCCCATTAAACAGCAGCACGCAGAAAAGTTGGCAAGAACAGAGATAACAGAAATGCTGTCCCCATTATTCCATGGAGCACAGTGCAGGCATTACAGGGATAAATTTGCCTTGTTTTCTTTAGGAACCTCTAATCACTTCAAAGGCTGCCCAGTTTTATTATCTCCCTGTAAGCTGCTGCAACCTGGAATTGGGAATGTTTGGGCAGATGGTGCTGGAAACACCTCAGCTGTCATCCCAGCCTGGGAAGCTCTGAAAAGTGCTGTGAAACTCACCTATATCCCCAGTTCATATTCCTAGAGAATACAGAATACAGGATGGCCAAGTTTGGGCTGGCTCCACATGGACTAAGAGTGACACCCCTGGAACACCCAAGCTGATGTGCCTCTGGATAGGGTCCATCAGTCCAACAGGTGATGTCCCTGGCATAATTTCACTGCATCTGGACCAAGCTGGTGCATCTCCCTGCCAAGTGCTGTCCTGCAGCAATTCTTAGCAAAGCTTGGTAGGGCATCAGCTTGGAGATCTCTCTGTGTTGTGGCACAAACCAAATAAAAGCTACAGGACAGCACCCAAATTTGCATTTCAGTTGGTAGCATCCTCTAAGGCATCCAGTGCACTTCTGTCCTTTCTTTCCTATGCGTCTAGAATTCCTCTGTCTTTCATTACTTAGGGCAAATTATCCTCTCACACATTGCCTTATTGGCAAACTGCATCATTTTAATAGCCTTTTATTTTGAATTTGCACTACATTAGCATGGCTTTGGTTTGCTTCAGATGGCCAGGGCTGTATTCTGCAGCATAAAAGCCACTGGTAGAAAGCAGGGAATGGAACTGATTCATCAGTAATAGCATCTCAAATGTATTCATTTATTTCTTAAGTGCTCTGGGAAAGGCTTTTCTTGAAAACCACAAATTGTGACACATGTGGGTTGATGGATGGGTCATTTTTGCTGAATATAGAAACCAACAACTCTGTATCTACAGTGATTGGAGGCACGGAGACCTTGCTGGCACCTCTGTGACATAGGAACATTCAAGCAGGAGAAGGTCATACTAAAAAACTTGCAGGATTCTCAAAGCAGGATCTGACAAACCTTGCAAGATCAAAACCACCAGTGTTTTGCATGGATTCTCCTTTCCAGCCTCTGGAGCCTACTTCCTCAAAAAGAGGTTAAAGGAAGAAAGGTACTTTTAAGTTCCTCTTTGTAAATGAAATAATAATTGATGGAAAATTAAAGCAATTGATGTAATATAAACCTCCTGGTAACTGGAGAAGGTGCTACAGAGGCTTCCCAGCAGTTATACATCAAGAAACATTCTTAATCTCCTAGATAATGTGGAAAAGGAATGACATTTATTATCTACAAGTCCTCACAAGCTGAGGATGCAGTTTATAAAACTGGATTTGGCTCCCCCTCCTTTTCCTGCTTTATTGTAATCCTTCACCATGGATCAGTTTACATCCAAACTCACCTTCATCTGTTACCATACTTTGGTGATTTATTGACATCACAAAGTTTTGATGAATAAGGCTAGAAGGACATCCATCAGAAGAACTAAAAATGTGTGATCATTTCCTCTCAGGCTCTCATTAGCTGTGGCTGTCCTTCTGGGAGTTTTATCTTTGTCTTTCTATTTCCAGACTAAAGCACATGAGACTTAAAAATAATATCCCACTATTAATCTTTTGTTTCTCTCAGCTTTTAAAACCTTTGGTCAAGATGGAATATGATCTCCATGCTGTCAGCTGAAATAAGTAGAAACAACCCAAACTGTACAAATACACTCTTCATGAATGAGCAGGCAAGTCAGAATAATAGATGGCTTGATTCACCTCCTTCATTCACGATGGAAAATACAAAGCTCTACAGATAATCCTATGATCATACAAAATATTTGTGGGGTAGATAGGAATTCCACTCAACAGTGTCTTTTCCAAAAGAGCTTCCTTTTTCTTTACGTTGCTTTGGTTTAAAATGACATGAGTTGTGGTGAAATATCCCTCTGGTATTTTCAGGTTGCTGTGCTAAGTGAAGTGGGAAAGGTTTTGTTTCAGAGTTTCTATACTAAGCTCTCTTTTTAATGAGACACTCCTGGGTTAAAAATACCTTCTGGAAGCGACTTCCCACGTCTTTCCTACGTTAGTGACAGATTGCAGAAGAAAATGTGGAGTACGCCTGAAAGTGATAAGTTGAGGTTAGAGGTCTAGCCAAAGTCAAGTGCTAGGGAGTTTCAGCTGTAGAGAGCTGATGCTTTGAATTATAACCAAGTGATTAATGTTTCTAATGTGAGTGGGTTTGGGAGTTACAAGGACTTGCAGCAGCAGCTTGGATAAGAATGGTGAAACCTGCTTTTAGAGTTATTTTATTTATAGCACGTTCATTAGGTTGGCAAAATGGACAACATGTGCTTATGTGGTTAATGATAAATCCGGATGAGGACTAAACTAGTCTGCTGAGTTATGAGAAAGCCATTTGTAGGTCAGATTTTTCTGAAGAGAGATAGACTTGAGAGAAACAATTCCTATCTGTTTGGGGGTAGGGGGGAGCAGAGAGAGGGGAGAGGAAGAAGCCACCTTTCCTCCTTTTGTAAAATACATAGGATGTAAATGTTACTGGTCCTTCATTAATTTCCAAAGGTCATTTGCCCCTGAAGTTTATGTAGCTGGTTTCGTAAATACCAAAAATAGCATGGGAAGGAGCAGGCATGCATGAAAAGGTATAAAAATATTTTTTTATAACATAGCAGATAATCCAATGTTAACATATGAAAAGTGCAAAAGCCAGAAAAGAATACGTCTCTGAGGCATTATAATTTTTCTTATGTGATTCAGACAATCTACCATGAAATGAAAGGTATTGAAGGGAAAAAAAATTATATAAGACTATTCCTTCTGGTTGAATTCACCACACCTTAATCCTGCTGCTGTAAGCAGTTTAAGGTACTCTTTCAATCAGAAATAGTTTCTCCAGGTGAGAGCATAGTTAATAAATCCAGTATTTTGGCACATGGTTCATGTTGTGGTTTTAATTACAGATCTGCCAAAAGGATAAAAAATGATTGGTTCCCCTCCTCTATCCTTATCCAGGACTGTGCAGGTCCTCCAGCCACAGGTCCCACTGGTTTCCATGATGCCATTTGGATTGAAACAAAAAAGAAATAAAAGCAAGACAAACAAAGACAAGTAAAAGAAAACCCTTGTAACTCCTCCCTTTCTACAGCAGCCAAATGCCTAAGTGTGTTATTTTGCCCTAGAATCTCAATAGTTGCATGTTGCACATCCTCACAAATAAACAGGCAAAACCTGTCCATTTGCAACAAGCCATTTCCCTTCCTCTACTCTTATTTCTAGGTAGAAATGGAAATGTGATTTTCATTTTCAAGTAAGCAAGTTGCCAAGTGAATACTGTCAAATGTGTTCCCCTACCTCTACTGGGTGTTGCTGCAGGTGCTATCTGTGAATGAGCTCAGATTATCAGAAAACACTTTCAGAAAAACTGACAGATTATAGTGGTTATATTTAGCAAGAGTAAATGGCACCTAGTGCNTAATTCCCTTTGAAAAGTCATTTATTACTCTCAGGATAGCCAGGTAATAAAAGACATGGTGGCTTTCCCCTTCCCTTGACACCCTGTAATCCAGAGTGGATCCCTGCTGAGAAGATGTGCTTTAGTACTACACAGTGTCTTGGGCTCCAGTGGTAACTGCACAAAAACTTAATGGCCTAATCAGAGTTTACCTCATTTAGAGGCTACACAAGATGGCTTTTTTTCTGGCATCAAAAGTTATGACAACATTATTATAATATTTATTTTATAGATATGAAATAATCAGTGTTTTGCTGTGACAGGTAAACACATATCTTGTTTTTGGAACCCTTGGTAGACACAGAAAATTAGGTGCAAAGATTGAAATAATTAACAAGGCTAATAATCCCTGGAGCAAGAGGGTCAGCTCCAGAGGGGATTCATCTCACTTGTGTTAAACTGTGTTTGAATAAAACAAATTATCCTCCACAAGGGCCAGTCTCTATTAACTAGAGAGCGATAGTACGGATATTTAGCTCAGATCTACCCTTGAGGTGGCTAAGCAGAGTGTAGATATGTCCCACCCCAGGGATTAAAACACTTGTTTTTTGAATGACAAGCAAGGGCCAAGCTCTAGGAATAGATGTGCTCCTTACCTTGGAGAGCTTACAGACAAAGTGCCTGAAGTGCAAGAAATAAGGATGTTAAAGCTGTCTGGAGGAGTCTGAGACTCACAGGGCAAGCCTCGGGTATTTACCCAAGGCTCCAGGATGAAGAAAAAGTCTTCTGGGTCTTTTGGGTAACTTATCATTCTGAAATTAGTTATATTTAGTTTATTGGTTAAGTTAATTAAACAGCACTAGGGCCCTGCTACTGGATAACTTTTGTGGTGTTGAATGTTGCTGTGGTCCCTGTTTATCCCAGGGTGGGGTGCCACGTCTCTGGCATAGCTTGACGAGTAGCATGACCCAGAGATTGTTCCCAACAAGGGGTCTGCACAGGGCCATTCTCTTTTGTAGGTTAAGGGCATTTAGCCCCCAGTGTGCATGGGGCTGTGCCTGGTGGCCCTGGGAGCAAAGACCAGCCTGACCCTGTCTAGTTAATGTCTTCCTCTTCTGATTTTATTATTTGACCTCTTCACGATCAGAACCATGGGGAAGCAGCTATGGTGTGCTGGGCTTGATACAGGGCTAGCCTTACTCTGAAATAATATGGTGCTATCTAATTCCCTTCTGCTGTTCTCTCTAATCTGTAAAGACCTCACAAATCTGATTTTGGCCTGGTTACCCTAATCTGCATCATGGGCTGCCTGATTCACTGACTTCAATGGGCCACACTGGACTGTATCAGGATTTGGAGCTGATAGTTGGTTTTTTTGAGCTGGTTGAGCAAACAGATCTGCAAGATCTCTTCCTGACAGTGCACTAGCTCTGATCTGAAAGGAGACACAGCTTTAGACATCTGTTTTAAGGGCAGAACTATTCTGAGCTTATTTAAACTTGATACAAGGCTCTGTTTATATTTCTTTGATTAATTGAAAATAACCTCTCATTAAGCAAGCGACAACTGATACCGTACAATTGTGCTCAAGTCATTCACAGGAGCAAAAAAAATATGCCAAAAGTTAGGCAGGTCAAAGCCCTTGTTTGGATCAAAGCATGTGTTGAACACTGTATAAATGCCAAATCTGAAAGTGTTTTGTGTTTAAGGTTGAAGTTTGGAGTAAAATGATACTATAACAATAAATCCCTAATTCAGCTTGTTAGGTCGCTACCACATTCACAGAGGCATGGCAAAGAGAGGGATGCATCTGATGGAGCAACTGGATAGGAGTCCAAGTCTGTTAAAAATTTACAGCATAGGTGAGGTAATACCACATCCAGTTCTGGTAGGCACATTTGAAAAAGAACTTTAATGCAATGGAAATGGATCTTGAAAGAGCGACAGGCACGGTTTGTGGTTTGTCCATAAATCTGCCTTACCGTGAGAGACTAAAAAAGCTCAGCTATTTTTATTTATTCAGGACAAGGTTATGAGATGACTTATCTATGGTTTTGTAAAGTTGAGCTGGCATGGCGAGGGAGCAGCAGGCTCCAGTTTCCACTCAGAGCTGCATGGCTTGGCCGCTTTCAACCAAAATATTGGAGGGTCCCCAGTTATGCCTGGGCTTGAAATATTCCTGCTGTTCTGGAGGTAAACTGAGGATGGCCTGTACCTTGGTGGGCTGCAGCCTTCTCTGTCCATGCCTGACCTGCAGCTTCCTGGAGAGACTGATGAGTGGTGGCCAGGGCTGAGGGTGGAGAGTGAGGCCAGAAAATGCAGATCAAAAAGGCAGCCCTTCTTCTTGATGGGCTGATAGCCACTGAAATAACTTCTCTGGGGTGGATTGTCCTTCCCTGAAAGCCTCTGATTCACGGGGGGATGTGTCCTTGCATGATGTGCCATACTTTGTAATGATTAGGGTGTTGTTTTGGGACACCATTCTGTGGCTTCAGCTATGCAGGTGATCAGGCCAGGTGATAGAAATTATCAAATGAATGATCTCACCTGGCCTTAAAATATCTCTATTAAATAGGAGTATTTTAAAATTCTTGTTTTAGTGGGAATATTATATTCCTATAAAACTGATTGGTAAATGGACAGGTCTCAGTAAGGCCATCTTCAGCCTCAGAAAGGTCAATTTTTGGGAAAAATATCTCTCACCACTTTCATATTTGTGGCTGGAATGGCTATGTTTCTTTCCAGGAAAGAGTTAAATCTGAGCTTAGACCTGGGTTCCAACTGTTCCTACAGTTTACTGTACCTGGCAGGACATCTTTCAGTAGGACGAGGAGTGATACAGCTTCTTCCAAGTGAAAAGTTTCCATTTGATCTGCTGTTCAATCTACAGTGACCTGTTGTGTGGACATCTCATCCACCTTTCAGCAGTGGTGTGGGAACCAAATCAGGAAGGGGAGGACCCCTCAGAAAATCCCATGGGCTCCTATTGAAGAGTTTATGGCACTGCCTGCTGGAAGGCCAGGAGGGATTTGCAGAGAGCCTAAAGTCAGGCTAGGTCTATGAGGACACATTTTAGGTATTAGATCTAAAGGATGCTTTAAAAACTGCCGCCAGTTTCAATAACTGTTGTTCTCTTGCACCCAGCATGTAGAGAGGTGTTCAGAGGGTTTGCCTTGCTGGAAGTTTAGAGTGGATATTAGGAAAATTTGGAATAATGCTATTAGAAAATCCATTGGATTAGATATCAGTAAAAACTTCTTCATTGGGAGGCTGGTCAGGCATTGGAACACGTTGCTCAGGGACATGGTGGAGCCACCATGCTTGGAAGTGTTCAGAAAATGTGTAGATGTGGTAGCTGGAGACACGGTTTAATGGTGAATACGTCGTTGTTAGTTGGACTTGGTGACGTTTGAGGTCTTTTTCAACTTTAATGATTTTATGATTCTATATTTCTGAAGTGTGCATCCAACTTTATTGTTCAATAAAGGCAGTTTCTTGCATCCATCCAAGCAAAGGTTTGACTACAGGCTGGGTGTGATTTCCTGCCTCTGCGAGTCGTGCCATTGTCGCGTCTGGCGGGTGCCTGGGCTGCCGCTCGCCCTGTCCCCGAGCTGTGCGGGGCCGTGTGCTCCTCTCCGGGCCGGGCACAGCACCCGGCACCCCCGGCCCGTCCGCTGTGCCCCGGGAGCTGCGGGCAGTGCTGCGTTTCGGAGCGACTCCCTGCAACCCCGGCAGGGCTGCCCGGGCTCTGGGGGCAGCAGCGGCAGCAGCAGCCGCTCAGGATGCACTGGGCACCTCGCTCCTGCCCGCTGCCCTCAGGCGCACGCTGGAGCATTCGAGAGCTCGGAAAATGCAGGAAACCGCTGAAAATGGCATTTGCCCTTAGTGTCTAACATCGTATCACCGCTCCTGCTCAAATAAACAAACTCTGATGGGAATCCCCCCTACCCCCCTTCATTCATTGCTTTAATAAAACTTGTCACGGTGATTTTTTTTTTCCAGTCAGCAGATTTTTATGCTGGTTAATGAGGGGGAAAAAA
>VZTR01002634.1:535031-597593 GCA_013400775.1 Chaetops frenatus | reverse complement strand
CCCCAATTGCCTCCCCTCTCTTTCATGTCAGGGGCCAAGTTTGGATTGGAGCCTGGTGAAGTTTCTGTGTCATTTCCTGTTGCTGCCCTCCCCGACACTCGCTCCGCGCTCGCTCCGCGCTCCAGCCCTCCCGCAGACGCGGGGGGTGTCCGCCCTCCCGGCCGCCGGCTTTTGGGAGGATGTGACAGCGCTGGGCACAGCTCACGCTGCCGCCTGTCACACCGCAGCCCTGCTCCCGCTGCCCCCACGGGCTCAGCTCCCAGCCCGCTGCCAGGAGCGCCAAGAAACCGAACGCTACAAGAACTTTCTTCTCTCCGCGCAGCTCGCCGTNAGCTCGCCGTCCTGCCCAGGCGGAGGGGAACCTGAGGAGGTGAGAGCACACACATCCTCCTCTCGCTAACTTGGCCGCCGTGGTGCTGTCCGAGCAGGTGGTCGGGAGCGAGGCGGCCGGGGGATGCCGGTGCTGGGTGTTGGGGTGGGCGAGGGGCTGCGGGGGCCGGGGAGGGCTCGGGAGCCCGGGGTGCGGCTCGCTCCGCAGGACCGCTCAGCTGCCAGCCCTGGCAGCGGGGCTGTTTTGCTGGTGGCTTGATGTGACTGACGGAAAAAAGGGCTATTTAACAGAGAGGGAGAGCAGCACGGGGATGTGCAGAAGCCGGGCAGGCAGTGAGCGGAGGTGAGGCAAAGAGCAGGGGCTGCTCAGCGTTTTCTCTTACGTGTTTGTCTTTCAGCTTCAGTTTAGTGTTCACAGGTTTTTCCCAGGGCTGGCTTGCGGCAGCGTTCACGGGGTTTGTGAGTGTGTCCAGTCCCGGGGATTGCTTTTCTGAGCAGAAAGAGCTGATACATGTGGAAATCTGTGTTACCCTCGCTTGGTGAGAGGGCACAACTCAGCTGGCATCTGTAAAACCCTGCCTGTGTTGCCTTTCCTCTGCCATTGCCTTATTTGCTCGCTGAACGCACATCTATTTGGTAGGAAAAGACACAAATGCTTGTGCTTTAAAGTGGAGCAACTGTGACTTCATGTACTATTTCTGTCATTCCTGACTCGTTCAGTCTTGACTATTTCTTGGACAAACAAGGCTTAACAAACTGACAGATAGATCCTGAAGCATGTGCTGGAGCCGGTTCCCGGAGCTTCCAGAGTTAAAAGGCTTTCTTGAACTCACTGACATAGGGCAGTAAATCTCCATGTGTCAGTAAGTGAGGGAAAAAAGCGCTTGCAGAGCCTTACACACCAGCTGATAAAGTCAGTGCTGCACAATCCCAGGTCTTCACAGGCAGGATTAGCTCCCAACAGCTCCAGCCACCCAGCAGCGCTTAGAAAGGTTAATTGTATGTACAATATTTACCAGCTAATTATAAGTGGGACAATAAAAGCCTTGGAGCTGGCCCCAGGAAAAATGTTCCCAAGGCTTTGTGTACAGTGTGTTTACCTCGTAGTCACTGCTTGATTCGTGTTCCTCCCTCAACTCCCTCTTGTTCTATGCTGGTTTGGCAGTAGACTCCTCTCTGACCCCCTTTCCGAATGGGAATGTGGTGGAAGAAGGTCTAAGATGGATATGTAGGAAAGGGGCTTTGGGCTCACCCTGAGCACTTCAGTCTCTCTCCCCCTCCTCCAGCCAAGGCACATCTTCTCCCATGGCTGGGGAAAGTTCAAGCTCCTTGTCCAGCCTTGGCACCCCTTGTCTTGCTGCCATAAGCAGTGGGGGACCCAGGAGACATTTAATGACAGCTTTGCCTGGAGTCAGTTTCTAGGTAAAAGCTCAAAGTTTGTTTCACAGTTCTTCTATGAAAGACTTTTTTTTTTTTTTTCTTAAATCGAGTTGAGTAGTAAATCCCTTTTTGGGTTTTCCAATCTCCCAGACTCTTTCGGAGTGTTGTGCTACTGAAGGATTTATCATAAAGTATTTACTTTCAGTATTCTCACAGCTGGCTTATACATGTACTGCTGAGCTGGTCTTGAGGGTTTGTGCTACCACACACGGCTTGATCTGAGACAACTTCTGGGTGTTGCTGGAGTTTAGGAAGGGCCAGGACACTGCACAGGCAGTTTGGATATTGTCACCTTGCTTCAGAGTGTAAGAGAGTTTAAGTAGGCGTCAGGCCGTGCCAATTGGCTTCAGGGCTGAAGAATGGGCTCTGGCAGGGGTTATTTTACTGGCAGAGACACAGCCAAAAGAGTAATGAGCTCGTGTAACAGAGGGAGGGGAGAAACTGCGGTTGCTCCCAGCACCTCCTAGGAGCCTAAGAAACAGCATTCACCTGGAGCTGTGCTCCGTATTCTGGAGGTGAAAGGAAATGGGGTGACAGACTGGCATTTTCTCAGGGGTTCACCAGGCAAGTCAGCTCTGAGGTCACTTCCATTCTGAGAATGGAATCATTGCCTGTGCAAGGTGGCTGAGGGGCTCGCTGTGCTTCAGGGGCTGCTTTGGCTGCTTGAAGGGGTGTAGGACCTCCAGTCCTTTGGAAATCCACCCATATATATGGATGTTGAGAGATAAACCTCTGTCTCAAGTGCAATTTTTGGAAGTCAGTTTCTAAACTATCCTTAAACTTTAGCTTTGTGAGCTGTGTTGGGAGGTGAACATAATTTCATTCTTAATTTTTTTTTGATTTAAATGTGAACCCACTTCATTTTAAGCTGAGATCACCCTGCTGATTTCAGTGATGTTATTCTTGATTTACAGCAGTGGAGGGCAGGTAAGAATCAATCCCTTAATACCTGTTTTTTTTTTCTGATACTTGCAAGGGAGACAGCAAAACAAGAGAAACCCACTCAGGGTGAGATCATGATGGGAACTGAAGGGTCTAAAGTACCACTAAGATCTTTCTGGCTTATTTATTTATTTTTTTTAAGCTTTCTAACTTGCCCTACATCTCAGCTTTTTCTTCTGTCAATAGAAACTTGTTCTGTGTATAATCAAGTGCTGGGTCCCTGTTTTTACACAGAAGTGCTGTAAGAGCAGCAAACCCGAGGTCCCTGTCCTGTCTCTCTCCTTGTGCGAGCGTGTTCTCCACACCACACGGTGCTCGTGTAGCCCTGACAGATGAGCCAAGGGATGGCCATTCCAGTTCTGCTGCTTACCTTGGGAAAGTGCTCTGGAGCCCAACAGACTTTACTGTCTGGAAATATTTCCTGTTGCACAACATAAATTGTCTCTCTCAGTTTAATCCTGTTGTCTTAGATTACCTCACCAAAGCACTACCTTGAGTAAAGCCTCTCTTAGGGGCCACTCCACTGCAGTGGGGGAACTCGCATCCTAAGAGGCCACAGGTTGTGAAGGCTCTGCAGGAAGGTGGGGTGAGCACGTCCTTCCCTTCCCCCTTTCTCATCTTGCACAAGGGCAGGGCAAACAGGTCCTGCTTTGTAACAGCTACTCCTCATCCCTGAGCCAGATCCCTCTGCAGCTTCACAAACCCACCATGGCCACTGAGACCCCCAGGAGAGATCTCCCATCACTGGGGGCTTCTTATGGTGCTGGTGGTCCTTTTCTCTGAGCTTCTTTTTCCTGCTTCAGAGCTTGAGCCTGGTGTGGTGTTCGCTGTCCTGCCCGAGGTTGCTCCAGGGATTCTGTGCTGCTGCCCAGCAGGATGTTGGCTGCCATCTGCTTTACCTTCTCTCAGGCTTCTCCTGGGGAGCAGCAGCAGCATTTGGGGTAGCCTTGGCCCAGTCTGTGGGTGCTTCCCTGCTCCCTGTGCTTCCCCCAGGCTGAATCAGACACTCTGTGTTCATCTGCTTTGCTCTTGCTTAGCTCCAGCTCCAGTTCTCATGGTATTTAAATGCTGATGCACAAATTTAGGTAACATTTACACGCTCCAGTGAGTCTTCAGCTTGCCTGCACAAATTTCTTGTTTTCCTTCTTCTAATGCAGTGCCACTACCTGAGGACAGTGCTGCCTCCTTGCTCCAGGGAGCTGCTGATCCCTGCTCTGTTTATGGGACATTGCCATAGCAATGAGGATGTGTAGTGGAGATGGTCAGGATCAACCAGACCATATCCCTGCTGCTGGCCAAACACAGCCAAAAAGGTGCCTGCCTCCTTCCCTCCCCAAACAGAATCCTGTTTGCTTTGGCTGTTTTTAAACAGATTTGCTGGTGGAGCCCAGAGCTCACTATCAATCTGAGCCTTGCCACATGCAACCCACAGCTCTTTGAAATGGATTATTGTGGAGATGGGAAGGACAGTTTGTGTTCTTCTGTCCACTGGCTCGGGGCTGCCTGACGTGATGGTGGTTGTGGCAGTCACTTGCTTCCCAGTAAATCAGCTGAAGGCAACAAACTTCTCAAAGTCAGAGGCTTTCCCTCCTTCCTCCTGACTTCTGGACTTGAACTGGTGAGAAGGAGGTGAGAGGCCTCTGTATCCCATCAGCAATACCCTCAATCATCCTCTCCCTCCCTGGAAGTGTTATTTTTGGTTAATTCATACAAGTCTGGGCCTCCTTGGTCTATCCTGTGGGAGGAAGCTCCAGGCTGGAATTTTGTAATAAAAGCCAGATTTTTCTCTGAAGGCAGAGCGGAGGAGGCCACTCCTGTTCCTTCTCCAGCTTTTGTTAGTTCTTGATCAGCTTAATCTGGCAACTGTGAGAGGTTTTGTTTCTCTGCTGAGAATAAATTTGGCCTCTGAGGAAGGTCAGCATTATGGTGTTCACCCTGAAATACCTGATTTCCACAGAGCCACTGGTGGAAATCACAGCTTAAGATGTTAGGACCTCATCTTCCTGATGGAAGTTCCCAGCAGTTCACTGGGGGTGAGTCTCTGAGAGCATCCCAGGCCATCTGCACCCATGCAGAACCACAGCTTTGCTAAAAACAAAGTGTTTCCCACCAGTGTCCTTGGCCAGAGTTACTTTGCTCCTAACCCGAAGAGCACGGAGCAGTCTGTCCCCTCCCACACCAGCAGAGGCTGGTTTTCACTGGAGTGAATGTGTCTGTGTACCTGCACTTTGGAGAGTTCCCAAAGGTGTTCTGTGGTTATGAAAAGAGCACAGATCTGGCCTCTGATTTCCTCTGTGACCACAATAACTCAGCATTCTCCTCCTTCGCTGACCATTGGCAATGGCAAAACTACTAATCCCTGCTTTCTTCTCTTTGTCCTTGAAGTGGGAGTTGTTTCCATAGGGGCTGGTGCCGTGAAAAGCTGAGAATGTCTGAAGTTGCCATAATTTAAATATGCAGGTGCTATCCTAAATATATACAGGGAGCTTGCTAATTAAATTTGAGTTTTCTTCTTGGTCATCAGACCCAGTACTAAGGATGGAGACAGCAGCTGAAGCTATCATATCATCCTCACTGGTACTTCTCACACTACCTATAAGATAGTTTTCTGGAGTTTCCCATCCAGACTTATTTCACTAATTTAAAAAAAAATCTATCTTGTGCTCCTTTTATTTTACTAGTGACTGTGATTCCCCTCTGACATAGCCTAAATTATGATTGGACTACTTTTTTTCCCTTCTTTTTCATTAATGTATCCATGAATTGTATAGTCTTTAGAGATTTATTTTTCTTTAATGAAATCAGCCTCATTTTCCTGGCTAGTGTACTGCATGAATGTCACATTCAAATATGTGCTTTCAAGTCCAGTCCTTTCCCTCAGATATATTATTTTACACTATATTTGTCTGTGTTAAACTGCAGTGCTGATTTACTACATCAGTGACCATGAAAGACTCCAATTCCTCTGACTTCTGTTTTGTTGTTTCTCATTGTTTATTATCCACAGTGATCTGATTTCTGGAATGGTTGGCACATTGTAAGCTGAAGTTTCTTAATTCTTTTCCCTTGCTTGATACAATGGTTACAGTTAGATTAATGTGTATTTAGTAGATTTGGTTTGCAGAGCAAGTACAAAAAGCTCTCCTGGGAGCCATGACTGTCACAGCAGTGTGTGGTGCCAGGTGTGCACAGGAAGGAAGGAGTAAAGATGTGCCCAAAGTGTAGGGAAGATCCCTTAACTCTCTCCTGCAAGAAAGAGGTGGAAGCAGAGAGTGATCACCTGTCAGTGGCCAGCCCTCTTTCCTTCCTTTTTTTTCCTGAAGAGCTCTGTAAGTGTTTTCTTCCTCTGCTGCAATTCAGAAGTCAGAAGGGTGCTCTTCAACCTGCTAAGGAGCCTTGAACAGCACCAAGCCTGCAAGATCTGAGATTTGGTCAGCAGGGTTCTAAATAACTTTCAGTCTTACTGTTTAAACATGCAGAATTGGGAATTCCCTTCCTTCTGTTTGCTTACTTGAAGAAGCCAAGGTAGGCAGACCTGCCAGGCATGCTAATGCTTCCTGACAAACTGCTTCAAAACACGAGTTTCATGTAAGGACAGCAACAGTGGCAGCAGAAACCCTTCCCAGAGAGACAGAAGTACACCTTGGGCACCGTGGTCATATTCAAGTCAAATTCCACCTTCAGGCTGTGCTTCCCTGCGTGGGTCTGCATCACCTGTCCTTCAGGAGGATGCTGTGCCAGGTGGTGAGTATCTCGTGCACCACTCATGAGAAATTGGGGCTGATATTTAGGAAAGGCTTCTGTGCCATGCCAGCCAGCTTCTGAGAGGAGCAAGGCAGGAGGCAGGTGCCTGTTGAGATACATCCCTGCTGTTTCCAGCTGGCTGGCTCTCAGTAGCTCCTCACTGGGCACACAAGGGAACACCTGATTGCCCTTCCCAGACACCCTGTCTCCTTGGACCCTACATGTACAGTACAGGTTCTGAGTCACTCCTCAGAAATTCAGTGCTCCTGACTCCTTCTGACTCTGTGGAATGCCTCAGCACTTAAAATAGGTGCTCCAGGTCACGCTGCTGGGTGGGATGGCTACAGGTGTGCTATTGTGACACATGGGTAAGGCTTTTATTAAACAGGGCCTCAAGTCAACTTTCCATAACTCAGGTTTTGCAGGTGCAAAGGACAGGCTACAATCTGGGGAAGTATTCTTGACCTTAATCATAATTTGTAAAGCAGTGTGTGAGGCACAGCCTGTTATTCCTAAGAGAAATGATGCATGCTAGAAGGTCATATGTCTATCAGGCTGTGCAATCTGGCTTTATTTTCCAACAGCACTAAATACTTGCTGATTCTGTCTGGACATTGCCTGTAGTTTTCTAGAGTTGTCTCTGAGGCAGGAGCTCGCTTGCAAGGAAAAAGAAAAGAAGAAAAAGTATGCATCAGGGCCCTTGTTTGCTCTCTGCACAGCTTTGACTGTGCAGCTGGCTGCCAAGCATCACACAGCAAGGCAGAGCAGTGCTTGTGAATCACCATGGAACAACATCAGACAAGCCAAAAAGAACCATGTGATTTTAGGCAGGGCTCAAGAATTTTGTTCCTTTAGCTTCAACCCAGGGGGCAAATTTGTTCATTTTCCTGGCACTGCAACAATAATAAAGCCTGTGCACCCATTTGCTGTGGAACGGTATGGTCTGTTCTCTGAAACGTTTGCTGTTCCCATTTTGTGTAATAATAGCAGTTAAGGGAAAAGTGGAGATTTTGTGGGACCAATTCTCAGGTACATTAAGCTGCTTTGACCCCCTCCTGAGTATATCAAATATCCTTAAAGCAAGTGTAAATGGTGTTGTCAAAGTAGTCCAAGTGGACTCCAGAATCAGACAAATAGGTTCCCAACTCTGAAGTGAGTATGTTTTGCAAACTTTTGTGGGGAGATGGATAACTGTGAATTGCCATCTCTCCTGCTGAGACAGGTGCTTAGGACAAAGTCCTGGTGTGTGGTGCCCACAAAGGATGTTGGAGGAAACTTTTGGAAAGGTTGAAGCACCTGTGTCTGAAGACATTCAGTGCTCCAGTGGTTCACCTTTCCCACGCATTTCACACATCGAGGTTCCTGAGCCTTAGCTGGTGGCTACCAGTAGGCTTGGACTAAAATCACAGGATCATGGAAACACAGGGTTGGGAAAGACCTTCAGTTTCATTGAGTCCAAGCAATAACCCAAACCCACCGTGTTCACCACTTATCCATGTCCCCTAGCACCACATCCACACACTTTCTGAATACTTTCAGGGACTGGTGATTCCACCAATTCCCTTGGCAGCCAGTTCTTCTAATACTCAAGCCCAAATCTTGTGAGAGAGGTGTGTTATAGAATAGATGGTAAAGCTCCAGGACCTGAAGTGTTCATTACTACAGAACTCATGGCTACAGAAACACCATGAGAGCTTTCTTAACCTTTGACTTTTCCCCTCATGGCAGAGATCACATAGTGTGAATCAGCTCAGAGATGAAGTAAAAGCATACAGCAACCAGCAAAAGAAAACTTGACCTAAGGAGCAAGGAAGGAAGGCATGTGAAATACAGAAATGCAGACAAAGAAATGAGGAAAACCACCTAGTAAAGAGAAGCAAACTTGTGAAGTGGACATAAAACTTCCTATGTTGCCTTTTTGTGTCTCCTGGACAGCCTACAGTTATTTCAAAAAAGCACAACTTGATGCAAGCACCCTAAATTATATCCCTGTCTCAGTGGCTTCTTGGGACCTAATGTGCCCCACAGGACCACTGTGGATCTGAGGAGGAGACCAAGTGCAGCTGGAAGAGCTGGGAAGTCTGTGACCTCCCCCTGTCCAGCACTGATGACACGAGGAAGGTTATCTTATCCAATTGCAAAGTGGGGATGCTACGTCAAAGCCATCTGTCAGAGCTTTCATTCCTTCTTGCTTATGGAATGCTGGAAAATTGAAAAGCTTTATGTGATTGCTTTGTGTTAGTAAGGAGGGAAGGGTGGAAAAAAACCCCATGACTTTTTGTTGTATATGTTGCTTGAGAAAACACATGTTGTCTGCAGCAAGACCTCACAGCATGCTAACTCTTAAAGCATATATGCAATAGTTTGAAACTGGAGGTTTTGTTGACCCTGGAAGAAAAAGCAGATTCCAAACAGGAACTCAGGGAAAAAATACCCTGTTCCATCCGTATTTGCTTTTGCTTTACTGATGAATGGATGCAGCTTGCCTGTGTTGTGGTTTTGTCCTGCTTATCTTCTGAATCTGCGTAAACTTTATTTCTGGGCAATTATAATTTCAAGGCCTGGTTGCAAAGTAGGCAGCTGAGGAGCTGCATCAGTTCTTCCATCCTCTCTTGCACTGAATTCCTGAGCTTTGGGTCTTGCTTTTGAGCAGAAGTTTCATGATGGAGACTGTAGGGACTAAATGGTGACATGGAGAATGTGAACCTCCATCAGGGTTTGAAGTTAGGTCTGCAGAAAACAACATGATGATTTCAATCTGCAAAGGGCCATAAGGACCTTCAGATTAAAAACTCAGTATGGGAAAACTTAAAATAAAATCTCCATGGCTTTTAAGGGAATTAGTTCTACCTCCATGTTTCCACTGGGCCATGGAGTGCCTGAGGGTATCTGTGCGGTTGTTTCCCCTCGGTCCATGCCTGGGTCCTTGACTGAGCGTGGCACTGCTGTGGTGCAATACACAATGACAAGTCATTCCTGTGAGGTCCAAAGGAGAAGGAGAAGTCCTTCTTCTAGGTATTGGATCTGTAACATCACAGTGCAGAGTCTGGTATCGTGGGATGAGGCTGAATTGTGCTGTTTGACTTCAGTTCAGCTTTTTTTGGCCCCTTCAGTCTGAACGTAGGCTCTTCATGGCTGCAGTTTACCAGGAGGAACTGCAGAAAAGTTCCAGCATGCATTTATTTAAATAGCATTTGATATATTCATTCTGGAGGATGAACTGTATGGAGTAACTACAGAGCTGTTTCCAAAGAGCATCCTTGGCAAGAAAATAGAGAGGGAGGAAAGATCCAGTACGAGTGCCTGTGTACTGCCCCTAGAACAGGATCAAAGTTAGGAGAAGAAACTCTGGTTTTGTTCTCCACAGTTGTGAAAGTTCACAGGCTTCCCAGGATCTACATTTCAAGGCTATCATCAGCCAGGTTTTGTACATTTACATTTGTTCAAAATAGTTTCCAGGCAGTGGGTAATTAGTGGTTAGAAATGGCTTGCAGTTTGGTGATAATTTGATTAAGTGAAATCCTTAGGAAAATGAGCATTCCAGGTCTTTTGTGTTTCCCTGCTTCACCTGTAGACCACAGCTCCTTCCCCACCCAATCTCACAGGAGGCATCTCCTTTGTCTCCTGCATTCCAGTAAGGAATAGATAAATGCTGGTCAGGAAAGACAGGAGGACTCCTCCAGCCAGAATGAGCAGCAGGAAAAGACATTAACTCAAAAGAATTGACACTTTAACATTCTTCCAGGAGAACTTCAAATGCACTAATTACATCCCTCTCCCCAAGAACTCCACTTACTCTGGTTCTTTTGAATTAATTAATTTCTAAGTCTGAAGCATTCTGCAAACAAATGTAGATGACCCATGAATGTACATTTCTATGCTGGCCAGTGAGCTAGTGAAGAAAGGGGGGAAATAAAAATAAAGAGGCAAATATTCAAAGTTCACCCAATTATGCATAAATGAAAATAATTTTCTAATTTTGTGCAAGGTGGGATGTGGATTTTTTAAAATTTTAAAATAAGATGGTGAGGTGATAAAAGACTATTGCTTGACCTGTCAGTCCTTGTTAATAAAAGGACTTTTGTGTCCTGCTCCTGTATTCAGAATTGGAGACAGTGGAAGGGAGAGTTAAGTACTTAGGTAGGTTCTTTTATAAAATCTTTGTTTTACTCATTTACTGCAGGAAATTTTGATTAAAAATATTGATTTAAAAAAGGATGATGTCTTTATGCCTTCCTGTGTAACTGGAGATTTGTCACATAGTCACTAACAAATCTGAGATTTGTAAATCCATTCCCAGTTGGTGGGAATGGATTTACAAATGTTTGGACTTAGAAACCCAAATGGATTTACAAACAGTTGCTTGAAGTGGTTTTGCAGATCTTGTTGTGACAATGACATACTGTTCCTGCTTCCAAACCATGGGCTTAATACCAATGTAGTGCTACCTTGGGTGGCAGAAGGAGAGAAACAGCCTCTCTTCCCTGGCTCTCTACAACTCCCTGACAGGAGGTTGGAGCCAGGTGGGGGTTGATCTCTTCTCCCAGGTAACAAGTGACAGGACAAGGAAAAAGCCTCAAGTTGCATGAGGGGCAGTTTAGATGGGAGATTAGGAAAAGTTTCTTCACAGAGAGGGTTGCCAATCATTGGATCAGGCTGCCTGGGCAGTAGTGGGGTCAGCATCTCTAGAGAGATTTAGCAAACATGTAGATGTGGTTCTGAGGGACATGGCTGAGTGGTGGGCTTGGCAGTGCTGGGTTCATGGTTGGTCACTTCTAACTTAAATGGTTGTATGATTCCTTGCATTCTGGAGGATTGTCAGCACTTGGCAAGCCAGCACAGCCCAGGATGTAGCACCCATCTCTGGCCACCATCTCACACCCTTCTGGACACTGTTTCACCAAGTAGGCAAACCCAGCTCAAAGGACAAGTGAGACCATTCAGTCCATGCTCCTGGATAACAGCAGCCACAGGCATCCCACCTCTGCTTTTCAAGTGGTCCCATCCTTGGCAGTGGTATTTCCACCACTGCCAGCAGCTGACACAGTAAAGCTGTTACTGTCTCTCCTCTTGGCCCTGCATCCCTTTGAAGCCATTAGTGGTCCCTGTATCCTTGCTGGGAGCCCCTGAGCTGTAGTAGCTTCTCCCAGGGAGTACATTCAGCTTCATTTGCAGGACCCGTGTATGCAGAACACGTGAGTTCCCTCAGGAAGATTTTCACTATAAATGCATTTAGAACTTTATATGGAAAAAGAAAAGTCTGAAAGCCCGTGCTCAGCAATATTGTATGCATGAGGCTCGGATAATTCACCTTGAAAGAGGCCTTTAGGAGGACTTGCACATTCCTGGTGCATTTGGGATAGGACATGGGTGAGTGCCCAAGAGCAGCACCAGATAAACAGAAAACACTGCAGCAGCCTGGTGGGGGGGTCATGGGATCTGCAGGGCTGGCAGCACTGCCAGGGCAGATCGCTTTGTGCTGCAGCCGCTTTTTCTCACAGATGGGATAAAAATAAGATAGATTAAGTATATCCCAGAAAAAATAGTTATGCAAAGGCTTGAGAAAGCTGCCAATGTCAGCAAAGGGAGGCAGTAATGTAAGCAAACTTCAGAGGAAGGGAGCTGCAGAGTGTCCTGCTGGAGTGAGCAGAGGGGACTGGCTCTGAGAGTTGGCTGCATGTGGGGTGAGGGGTTGGCCGGGTGATTTGGTTGACTTGTGTCTTCTGTGTTTGCCAAGGCAAATCCCAGTGGAGAGGGAGGTTTTTCTTTTAGCTGATAAATGTGCCTGCCTCTGTATTAAAATGTTTTTCCCCCCTTCTGTGGTTCTTTGAGTCAGCTTCTTCCTGGTTGAGTCACTCAGGCTGATAGGTAGGTGCTGAAGTCCCTGCTGAAATCTGGAGCTCCCTGTCACTGAGTTTGGTGTTCTGCTTCTCTGGGCTTAGATACACATTTGCCTTTGATCTTGCACCCAGCTTTCCATCAGATCCTTGGGAATGGCCAGTTTAGGCAGGGTGAGGAACTGTTCCCTTAAACTGGATCTTGTATCAGTGAGCAGCAGCACCTCAGCTGTCAGAGCTGGAGGATGGTCCCCAGTGAGCATAAAGCTGTAGTTTAGATGTTTGATGGAGCAGAAGAAGATGGAGAAGAAGATGGAATATCACGGCTTTGAAGGGCTCAGACAAGCAATAGTTGCTGCTTCTTGGTGGCTCTGTAGTAAGTGTCTGTGAGCTTGGTCTCAGGCAATGGCAGATTAATCTGCCTTCATGTAGTCAGCTGGGAACCTGGCTTCCTGCAGATTTCTGGATCTCTGCTCTTCTTTCCCCTTTTTTTTTTTTTAGGACAGTCACTACAACTAGGTCAAGACTAATGATGTAAGGGTCTCCATCCATTATGTCTTCAGAGGGGCTGATGCATAGAAAAATCTCTTACCTGGCACTAAGAAGGGAAGACTTCTAAGTGCATGTAAGTTTATGAAGGAAGGGTGTCAGAGGATGGAGCCAAGCTCTGCTTGGTGGTGACAAGCAATAGGACAAGAAGCAGAAGCTGATGCCCAGGAAGTTCCACCTGAATGTGAGGAAGAACTTCTTTTCTGTGCAGTAACCAAGCATTGGAACAGATTGTCCAGAAAGGGCGTGAAGACTCCCTCACTGGAGATATTCTAGACCCATCTGGACACCATCCTGTGCCCTGTGCTCTGGGATAACCCTGCTTGAGCAGGGAGGTTGGACCAGATGAGTCACTGTGCTCCCTTCCAGCCTGACTGATTCTGTGATTCTGAGACCAAGTCTGAAATGGTGCTTCTCTAATTTGTCAACAGTTACTCTGCTCTGGAGAGGTGTAAACAGTGAGGGGCCTGACCAGAAGGAAAGAAGACCACAGGATATCATTCTCCAGTAAAGAACAGTTATTTGTTGGCCTCTGGAGTAGTTACTTCAGACAGGTTTTTAAATGCACTTAATTTAGACAAGAAATAATCTCGGTGAAAGGGGGTTGAGAACGTGTAGGGAACATTCTGGGGATAAACATCTGTCTCTTTTTGGTTAACAACCATATTTATTACATTAAAACAAATACCACTATCTGACCTAGTGAGCTTGTGGAAGGAGGCCAGAAAATAAACTGTGTTGCTACTGATGAGATAATGGATCAGAAAAAAAAATTGCAGTGCTAAAAAAAATACTTGGTCAAAATCTGTTCCTCATTTCTTTTTACATTCATCGGAAAATGAAGACAAGTGTAGTTTTTCAGCTCAGCTTCACTTTGTAGTTGGCGGGTTTTACACTTGCCCAAAGAGAACTACAACTTGTCTTTCCCATACGGTTTGAGAACTGCATCAGAAGTGTGTCTGAGCAGCAAAGCTCACTCCCCCTGCATTAGGGCTGGGGAATCCATGTGCTGTGTATGAGAAGGAGTAACCAGATACAAAGATGGTTTCCAGACTCTTAGATGGCCAGGAGGGAGCTGGATCTAGGCATTCCCTTTAGCCCTCTTCTCTGGAGCAGTCTGGGTGTGTCTGTGCAAGCAGTGTCACTGATGCCAGGCAGGGATCCCTCTGTCTGCCTGGCCGGCCACGCTCGTCTCCCGTCTGGGGATGATGCAATTTCCTTTGCTTCTTTATTGGGAGATTAAAGGAGCTGCTGCTTCTCCCTTTTCGTTGTAGATAATTTATTATTTCTGGATTTAATAACTTTTCATATCTGAAGGTTTCCTGCAGATGGATTAGGAGGCAATGCAAGCAGTGCAATGACAGCATTGCCAAGGCAAGTATCTACAGTGTAGGCTACCTGTTCCCTGATCCTCCTATTGTATACATTGAGATTCATGTGTACATTCTGTCTGGCACTTCAAAGGCAACTTTGGCTATAGGACGTTGTTTACTATAGGAAAGTTAAAAAGGAAATTATCTTACATGTCTTTCTGATAGCTGTTGGTAAGTTCAGTGGGGACTTTACCTGCCTGAAAGAAGGTTGTAGACAGATGGGAGTCAGTCTCTTCTCCCAAGTAACAAGGAAATGGCCTCAAGCTGCACCAAATAAGGTTTAGATTGAATATTAGGGAAAGTCTCTTCACTGAAAGTGTGGTCAGGCATGGGAACAGACTGCCCAGGGAAGTGATGGAAGTGTTCAAAAATGTGTAGAGGTGTCACTTAGGGACTGATTTAGTGGTGGGCTTGGCAGTGCTGGGTTAATGGTTGGACTCAATGATCTTAGAGGTCCTTTCCAACCTTAATGATTCTATGATTAATAACTGCTTCAAAAATGTCAAAATTCTCCTCCACTTGGTGTTTGTCTTACAGGTAATACACGTTCTTTTGAAACAGTCAGGCATTACTCATTATTAAATGTTGAATCCAGGGGACCCTTCTCCCCAGAAGCTTCTGTTGCCTCTCTTGTGAGCAGCCAATGGCACCTGCCATAGGGAGTTAGGAGTGTTGTGTAGGGATTTGCATCACTCAGGCCCTGAGCTGGAGATTTGGCTGGAGGTGTTAGCTCCAGCCCACCTGCTGCAGGGGCCAGCTGTAAATGCACGAGGTCCTGCAGGGATATGCTATCCTAGCACATGCCATCCCAGCCCTGGGAGCTGCCCCTGCAGCTGTGAGTGGAGCTCTGCTGAGCTGCCTGTGGGCAGGTTGGCTCCACGGGAGCCATTCTGTCCCTGCAGCCGTGTGCCCCACGGATCAGCTCTGCTTGTGGGGCTGGAAGGGACTGCTTGTTCTTCAGCCCAAGGGGTGAAGTTGTGCCCTTTTGAGCTCTCTGGGGCCCAGTTTCAGTCCTGAGACCTTGGTGGACTTGCCACATGATGTGCCTGTTCTTTCAGGACACAGATAACTGCAGCTATTGATTTATTTTGTTGTTAAGCACAGGAGGAGCACGAGGGAATAGAGATGTCTGTCAGCTTTGCAGCAAGTTGCAGAGACCCCTCTGTGGCAAGTTTGGGTTGCTTCCATATTTCCAGTTGTCCCATTTTCTTTGATGTAGAAGACTCCCCTGAGCCTGAAATTCTTCCCTTTAGGTTTCCAAGGTCTGATTCTTTCTGCAACAGTTCTCATGGATGTTTGTTTTTTTTCCCTAAGCAAAAGTCAGCATGGGAATGCTCAATATATGAAGGGCTTGCAAAGGTCTTTCCTTTGAATGCAGGGACACTTTCCCCTGTGGAAGGGCAAGGATTGATATGCAGGATTTAGCTCACAATAAGCTTCTGTCTGGGGTGGGAAGGCACTTGGACCACTTCACAGAGGATTTTAGGGGTTCCCTCTGCTAGAAAGGCAGATCTATCTCTAGTGGCTGTTCACAGACCTGCAATGAGCACATCCTTTGTAATGACACTTTTTTCTTCTTCCTCAAATGCAGGGGTTGCTTTAATTAACTTGATTTACAGCTTTGTCAACCAAACTTTATTCATACATTTTCCCAGTAAAGACGAAGCTAGTCTCTGAAAAATAGGTTTGCTTGGTTTCTTTTTCTCTCGTGTAGTTTAAGTCTATTGCTTAGAAGGAGAGACTAAGCAGCAAATAGAGTTCCTGGCCCCAGCATGAGCTGCTCTGTTTGCATAGCCCTGTCAGCTGGGTCATTTTTCACACATCTCATGGACAAAGTGTTACTGGCAAAATGTTTATGTACAGAAGGAGCCAATGTCACGTACCTTCCCCAGTCCTGCTCACCCACCTTTTACTAAAAGCTTTGTAGAGAGAGCTGCAGAGCTGGACAGAGATGCACTAGAGAACAGAAGGAGTCAAATGTCAAGTTGTGTTGCAGAGATTTTCCTCGTCAGGACTGTGAAGAGTGGAAACACAAGCTGAATAAATGGGTCTGATGATGCTGGACTATGAGCAGGTTTTAAACCCCCAATCTTCCCAGCACACCAGCATTTAGCCCTCAGTCTCCTGAGTTACACAACATTAGACAACCCTCTTAAATAGGCCAGTTATTTCTCTATGCAAGAATGTCTCAGAGAGATTTTTCTGTTTATTGCATATGAAATATATATTTAATTTTCTCCAAGAAAGCCCATTTTTATTTGCAATTCAAGTGAAATCAATTTTCCAAAATGGCATTTCAATAAAATCAAAGTTGTAAAGTAAACAAGGTAATGGGAAGAAAAGTGCTGTAAATAGATTTTCAAATGTCAGACAGTTGATACATAGTTTCAAATATGTAACTTGATTTCACAGTGATAAATATCGGAAACTGAGAGCAGGTGAACAAGAACTTTGAAAAGAGAGAAATTATGTGAAGGTACCTGTGTTTTCCCCTTAGCTATGGCAACCTGCAGGTGTTTGTGGGACACTCCTGGGTGGAAGGCAGAGAACAGATACTGTTTTTGTAACAAGTTCATAGAATTATAGGATAGTTTGGATTGAAAGGGAACTCAAAGACTGTGTCCAAGCTCCCTGCAATGAGCAGGGATATCTTCAGTTAGACCAGGTTGCTCAGAGCCCTGTCCAACCTGACCGTGAATGTTTCCAGGGATGGGGCATCTACCACCTCTCTGGGTGAACTGTGCCAGGGTTTTACCACCATTAGTTAAAAAAAAAAAAAAAAAAAAAGAAAAAGGCAGTTTGCACTAAGAGCCTCTATTGTTTCAGCAAACCAGCTCCTGGATTTTTTGTCTCAGCAGAGGAATTCATAGGGGTTAAGGAGGGAAGAGAGCTTTAAGGAAGAGCTGTGGGGGCCATTGCAGGAGTCAGTATTGCACTGATGCCCAAGCTGATGGTTTGCTGGAATCACCATCTCTTCCTGACCTGTAAATCCCCCAGCTTACCCAATGTTTCACATGCTGCACAAATGACTCCCTCCTGCTTTTCCCAGGAAGGCACAGGGTGGTTGTGCTCTGCTGGGCAGTGGCCACGTCCCAAGCAGCAATGGCTGCATTTCTGCCCTCTTGTATTGGAACAGGACTTGCATAGTTCAAATTGTCACTTGCAGTCACCCACAGCAGGAACCCTTGTGATTAGAAACTTGTGAGGACATCCCTGCAGCTTGCAAAAAAGGTTTGTCATCTTTCTGGGGGGAAAAACAACTGGAAGACTGAAGAAGTTTTACATCCCAGATGTGAAAGTTCATGCAAAGAAGGCAAGTGTAGAAGTGCCCAAACAGCTTTGAAGTGGTAGAAGAATAGCAAACAATGCTAGACATATTTTGTGCATTCTTAGTCACGGTATCCCTCCTTAAAATGTGATCCAGATTTCCAAATGTATTGTGAACTTAAAGCTGGTTGGTTTGCAGGTCAGAGAGGTGTGAATGGACCTTAGTCACCTACAAATCAAGAATTCTAAATTAATTGCTATTATTTTGATTTGAAAGTATGGGAACACTTTAACATGAAAGAAAGAAACAAGAAAGTAATTGAACTAATAATCTGTTTGAGGGGAGAATATAGAGAAGATTTCAAATTGGATAGAGAAGGGATAGAGGCTGAGAATTAATACAACCACTATCTCCTATCCTTGGAGAGCTGGTAAGCAGGGATTAGTAATTTTGTGGATGAAGAGATCATTGCTTTGGGACTGGAGTTCTCCATCCTGATGCATTTTTCAGGCTTTTTGGGTTGCAACCTGAACACACATTTCTGGGAGTGGGGAGTTTCCCCTCCATGGCTGGGTGATTCAGGTGTGTCTGTGCTGTGGTGTCCAGCAATGGGCTGGGCTTGGCTGAGCTGCCATTTGTCACCTCACTGGTTTTATCTGGGTGCTCTGGATTTCTGAACAGTGGTGATTTTTTAGTTTGGGAAGGTGCTGTTCATATCACCCTGAAAGTGGGCTTGGGCATTATCTTTGATGTGGGGAAGCAGATGTGGTGCTGTCACACTTTGCTGCCAGGAATCCAAGGTAAGACTCAGACCTCCCAAGCTTTCCTGTTGTTTTGTTTTAATCCAGGAAATTCAGCTGGCACCTTTCTTATTCCTGCTGGTTAGAGAGACTTAGAGCTTTCATTAGATGCTGGATCTTGATCCTGGCTAATGAAAAGCAGAGCAAAATCACCTTCACAGTCTGGCAGGGGGTTTGCATACTTGTGCAATAGGAAAGGTCCTCTCAGGTGCAGTTTATGCTGTATGGTTTGTGTAGTGCTCAACAGAGCCCTGTCAGTGCTGAGGTTTCCTGCTGCTCATAGAATTCCTTTACTATTACTATTTCTTCTTTTTTTTCTTTTTTTTTTTTTTTTTTTTGTCTTGCTTTGTAGAATTTGATCTCTGCTGTAAATTATATCACCAGTAACGTGTGTGCTTTGATTATTGCAATATGCCTTGCTGGATGGGGATCGTTCCCTTCCTCAGTCTCCATTTGCTTCACCTTCACTTCTAACTTTACTTTCTGGGGAAAGGAAAGGATTGAAGGATTGTTTTCCTTTGGGATTGCCAGAGATGATGGTCTTTGATTTCTATGTCCATGGCCTGAAATTGTTCTCAAATCCAGCCTGTCATATTGAAATGATTTACTTTTTTCATTGTTTGAATCTCCCCATTATTCCTTGCCAATTCTGTGTGTGCGAATGTTCATTCCTGCATTTAGCAGGGCTTTCTGCATCTGACTGGACTGGCAGGTTCACATCTGTCTTTCATAAGGAGGATTTTGCAGACAAGGACTCCCTGGAAGGGGATTAAGCCTGTTGGTTGTTGTTGTTATTGTTGTTGTTCCTGAGTTTGTCACTGCTGAGAGGATGATAAATGCTGTGCACGAGACCCATCAGGAGGAACTCGTGTCCCTGCTAGGGGATGGGTGTCATTGTCTCTTTGCCTGTCATCACCTGTAGTTCAATTTTTGTTAATGAAAAGCCAGCAAGTGCTCACAGTGCAACAACCTGGGCAGTGCAGAGCAGCTCTGAGGCTGTGGCTGAAGGCTCCTCAGTGATTCTGAGGCAGTGTCCAAAATGGATAAAGCAGGGAGGGACTGCATATCAATATTTCCCCCATCCTAAGCCTATTTGTTTGCTAATTCCCTATGGATCAGGCACCCCCTGCTAGTGGTGGATAACATGGGAAAAGTTCCATCTGTGAACTGAACTAGTTGGTCTTACATTTCAGGAGGTGGGGGAGTCAGATAAATTAAAAAAAATAGATGAGTGGTAGCTGGAGTTTTTAATATCTAAATCTCCCCACCTGGCATGGCTGGAGTGCCTAAGCCCAAAACTCCAAGTAGTTGCCATCATTATGTGGTATCTGCAGGTGAAGTTGTGTCTGAACACCTGGAAGGGGTTTGCTGAAAGCCCTCAGAAGCAGAGGAGTCCTGTTCCCCCTTCATACAGTCCCTCAGACCTGGGGTCCCACAGACAGTGTGGGGCAGAGTGAGGAAGAGCTTTGCTGGCTTTTCACTCTGACACAGATTTGCCCTGGTGGCTGTGGGCAAGTCAATGAATTCCATGGTTCATCTTTCCTACTTGTGAGAGGGAAATGCTGTGCTGGTTTTAAAACATTGACGGTGTTTTTGAGAATTAATTAGTTGGTATTTGAGGCACAATAGTTTTCCATAGAGGTTATTTACTGAGTTCTTGGTCCCTTTGCTCTGGAGGGTGTTAATTGCTGGATGCTTTTGGGATGGCCCTAATGAGATGAGAATGAAGGCATATGGAGGTGAGTGTGTGATTAATGAAACAAGCCTGGGGTAGAACAGATTTCCCAGGCGAGAAACTGAGTTGCTATTGGCCTCTGGCTTTCCTTTTGGCATGTATTCCTGAAAAGGCCCCAGTCCAGAGAGCATCCCATGATAAATCCCACTGTTCATCTGTCTTGGGGCCTCAGGGCTGCTCCTTGGCTTTCAGAAGTGCTCAGCCATGTAAGGGCAGGAAGGATCTGAAATTCCCTCCCTCTCCTATCTGTGTGGCCAGGTGAGGAAGCAAGGAATGTAATTTCATGCACCATAAATACTAATAATTCCAAGTACTTAGGACCTGAGCATGCACATTTCTGTGGTGTGAGCTCTCTCCCCTGGCTGCAGTTGGAGTAATCACACTTAGGACCTGTTTGTCTTGGCAGAGCTGCCCTTAGGAGTGAGGTAACTTTGGAAAAGGCATTCCTTCACTCATGGCAAATGGCTAAAAATATCTGAACTTCCACAAGCCTGGGGAGGAGAGCAGGAGTCAGGGTAAAGCCCAGAGCATGGATCTCTGGAGGTGCAATTTTGAGCTCTGCACAGGGCTGAGCAGGGGCTGCAGGTCCCCAACACCTTGCCACAACCCCTTTGTTGGAGCAGGCACTACCACGGGGTGTGTCACGGGCCTCAAAATGTTTTGCTTAATTTGGCCACTCAGAGCATGCAGGTTACAGCAAATGACCTCTGTCCTTGCTGAAAACCTGTTTTGCAACTCAGTGACTTACATACTGAGTTTACAAGGGATACAGGAGTCTCTGCTCTGCCAATAGCTGTGAGAGTACCTTGGGCAGTGCTTTGGGACAGAGCACACAGCACTGTTGTTATCCAAAGATGGGCTGAAGATTAATGTGCTTTTCCTCCTTTAAAATAAAATTAGGCAGCGTTTCTCTTCTATGACAGAAGAGATGCTGGTAAAGGCTCAAAGTTAGGGGTGTAAAACTATTTGGACATGCAGGAATGGTGAAGTGTGAACTGACTGAAGGCTGATCGTTACCGTCCTTGTGCGTGCCTTTGTATAAAATAAGCTTTTCAGAATGAATTAAAAAAGGCATAATTTCACTGCTTGAAGGAAGGTAATGAAGTGCTGCAGGTATGCCTCTCCCTGAAGATCTGTTCCCAAGCCTTCAGAGGCAAAGCAAAGGGCTTGCTCAGGTAGTTTATTATGCAGTGAGAGTTCCTGCTGCAGCTTTTCCTGTGCAGCTGGAACCCCAGCCCTGGGTGTTTTTATGTGTGATGCATGTGCTTACTTAGAGACACTTCATAAATCACATCTGAAAAGTGACTTTTTTGTGTGTGTGTTTCGCTTAGTTTTGTTTTGGAATTTGGCAATAAACAACCCACCTAAAAGAAAAATCAAGCTTAGGATTGGCTCAGTCACCAGCTCTGGGGGAAGGGGGTTCTGGAGATGAACATATTTATAAGTGTGCAGTAGTTGGATTGGGCGTATCAGCTACTTTTTTGGCAAGGCTGATGTTGCTTGATTATTAAGAATGATTCTGTATTATTTATGTCACCCATCTGAGGTTGCTCTATCTTTGCAGATGTGCCCTAAAGCAGGGAAGCAGAGCACAGGCAGTGCAGCCAGATTGCTTAACTTTTATTGGAAAGCACTGCTTTCGTTGTAAGAACAGCTTTTTACAGTCAGGCAGCTCAGTCTGTCCTTTTTTTCCTTCCAGGAATGCAAGGGGCTGGGGGGGACAAGAAACAGAGAAATGCAACTTTGATTGAAACTCTGGGGGACAATGGAAAAAAAGCAGAAAGGAAAGCAAGAAAGCCATAAAAATGCTGTAGTGGGGGCCAGTGAAAGCATGATACAGTCCTGAGAGCATGATGGGGCTGTAGGAGCTGTAGTTTCTCTTTCTTCAGCATGCTTTTGGATTCTTGCTATAAGAACTCCTCTAGCTAGAAACCTTACTAAGGAGGTTGGAGAGAACATGGATGTGGCTGAACTGATTTCCTCTTGTAGTGCTTGCAGCAGGAAAGGCTGTACCTGTCTGTGAGAGCAATGTATGGGTCCCACTCAGTGTCCCTGAAAAGCTTGATGTTAGCCCTCAGTGCCCCACAGAGGTGCTGAATGCAGGACTGAGGCCAGGAGAGGTGAAAATCCTGATCTGCAGGAGCTCTTAGGTGCTTGTGTGCATGAGCCAGGAATCAGGACCACACACCAGTTCTCCCAGTCCCCTCTTGAAGGCGGCAGGTGCTGAATTCCACACTGCCAGCAAATTTTCTGCCTCCCTGATCAAGGCCCACTGGAGGCACCCAGTAGTTGCCTGCCTTGTGTGGCTGATGGCTGAAGCAAGGAACAGTTCATCATCTTTACCAGCTGGGATGGCTGGGATGGGCAGGCTCTCGTTACTGATATTCCTGAGGAAAGAGCAGCACTGTGGACCATCATGGCTACTGTCAGGGACACAGCCCTTTCTCACTGGGGTTGCCAAAATCAAATCCACTCTGCAGTGATGAAGCTTCACAGCGCTGCCTTGTGCTTTTGGGCTCAGGGCTATGTAGGGCTGAGCTTCCCCAGGAGGAGAAAGCAAATCCTTCAGCAGGGCTCTCTGGTCCTTCCAGGATTTGGAAATTATCAAGCCCTCCTGAGGCTGAGGTGAGGTTTGGAAGAGCAGCCCTTGTCCCCTGAGCTCCACTGACAGTGTTGCAGAAGGTGGCTTTTGTGTGCACTGGTTTGATGGAGAGTGGCTGTGACTGCTGGGCTTTGGGGCTGTCGCTGTGACAGGATCCTGCTGGAGAAGATGAGTCCTTCAGGAATGCTTCTCTGAGCCAGTGGCATTCCCAGGCATGTGCAGAGGATGCCAGCCTTAGATGTCAAAGTAAGTCTAGGTGTGAAGGAATTTAGTGAGGTGCCTGGGCAGGAAATCAGTATTTTTTTTGTGACTCATTTTGTTAGTGTTAAGCCCTTACCTTCTCCCTGAAGTGAAATTCATGTGCCTGATTGTTGTGTCAGGAATCTTACCTCCAGTGGTACTCCCAGGGTGAGAAATAGAATGAGGGCAAAAGAAAAAGCAGGCAGAGCCCAACCATAGGGCTTTGTCTTTGCTAGGGCTGATGTGGTGACACCAACAAAAGGCTGTGTGCCAGTGGTCACAGCTCTGGAGCTCTCCTCTGTCTGTTGTGGTGTCAGTAGAGAAAGGCCACCTTGTCTGCTTCTCTTCTTCTCCTTGCTTTGCCAGGATGATGTATTTATTTGGGTTATGTGTCAAGCAACATCCTCTGCTAGAACACCACCACTGGCTGCCAGAATCAGGTCACTGCTGGTCACTCGCTGAATGCTCAGTTATTTCAGGCTTTGGCTCTCTGCAACACTGAGGTGGTGATTTTAGAAACAGTGTATAGTGGAAGCTCCCATCCAAATCATGCTCTTGGAAGAGCTCCTGGTCAGCTGGGAACATTATGCCTCAGTGACTTATTACAGACCTTTGCACTACCACCTAAAACTGAGGTGGCCAAAACTCAGTTGTCACATCCAGGTAAGGGGATTTGATGTCTGAGCAGACAACTGTGACTGAATCGGTCTGGATTAAGTCTGGAAGGTTCTGGAGATCTGGGGAAAGTGGCTTGGAAACCAGGAGTGATTTTAATAGTACTGTGTCTAAGACCACCAGGCAGTTTAAGGTTGCTAATGCAGGTGGGCTTTGTCAGCATCTTCTGGTTCCTGAGGAAAGGAAACTCTTCACTCCTGAGTCATGCAACTGTGAGCTCCTTTTAGGAGCTCGTTAGTCACCAAGCAGGGACTGAGCACTCCTGACAGACAATCAGTCAGGGGAGACTCTCCTGGCAATGCACTTCCCTGCTTTCCTTTCCATCAGAAGTGTTTTCCTAGTGACTAACCAAGGTTTTCCTGATGTAGCTTCCCTTAGCCCATGACTTGTCACATGTCCAAATGAGCACAGAATCTGATTCTTTCTTTCTGCTGTCTAGCAACCTCTGTATATTTGAAGTCTGTTTTCATGTCTCCCAGGTTCCTCCTCAGTCTCCTGCTGTTATAGTGACAGTACCAGTGCTGCCTATAATTTGTGAGTGTTCTTTCTCTTTCCTGTGGAGTCTCTCATGGAGCTCCATGATTCACTTGCATTCCAGAGCACCAGAGCAGGCAGAGGACTCTAGCTGAGATTTACACTGCTGAGGAAAAGGAAAGAGTTTACATCTCCTGGTCCGAGGTCCATCAAACACTTGACACCACTGGTTGGTGTTCACTGTTCTGATCTGCAGGACTGCTATGTGGAAAGCTGTCTTTCATCCTGTATCTGCCTCATGGAATGTTCCTGGCTGATTTTGGTATCTTGGACTTGCCTATATCTCCAGTCTCTCAAGATCACATTTGAATTCTCTCCTCATTTTATTGGAGTCCTTCCTAGTGTGGTATCATCTGCAAATGTAATAAACATTATCTATATTCCAGCATCCTGGTCATCATCCAGGTACTCTGTGTTCAGGAAAATGAAAATATTTTCCTTAGAACCAGATCTAGGCCTGACCTCTGCAAAACCCTGCTTGATGTATCTTGTCACTGTGAAAAATGAATCCTTGATAACTACATACTAAACACTCTTCCTGCTAGTTTCGTTCCTGCCTTAAGAATACACTGTGCTTCTGTAGTTTGATTATAAGAAGGTCCTGAGAGACACTGTTCTTTCCAGAACACTGCTGATGTGGAGCCTCTGAGTAGGGAAGGTTCAGATTAACAGTAAATGAATCCTCTGGTGAAGGCAGACCATAAATGAAATGCTAGAACACACAGTGGCCACACTGAAGGCTACTGCTCTTTTTTTCCCCCCTCGTTTTCTTAGCAGCAGCATAGCTCTCAAGACCACACAGCATTTGATGCTCCAAGGCAAACAGTGCATCTTTCAGAACACTTCACTGCCTTTCCTACTAGAGGCACATGAATTTTTCCCTCTCCAAAACACCTTTCCCAAGATGGGGAAATACTGTCTGGAATGAGTGCTGCTGTTCCCACACCTTTCTGAAGAGCTGCACAGCTGGAAGTCAGCAGCCAGCCTTTGCCTGGAAAATAGATTTTATTTGCAGAGTTGGCAAGTCCTCATTTGTGAATACATTTTTGTAGCTACAAACATAGGAATCAGATACTTACCAACAATAATAAATGAGATCAAGCCAGGAAGAATATATGGTGAGTCCCACCCTGGAGTACTGCATCCAGATCTGGGGTCCTCAGCACAAGAAAGAGGTGGACCTGTTGGAGTGGGTCCAGAGAAGGGACACAAAGATGACCAGTGCAGCATCTTTCCTACAAAGACAGGCTGGGAGAGCTGGGGTTGTTCAGCCTGGAGATGAGAAGGCTTTGGGGAAAACTCATTGCATCCTTCCATTACCTTAAGCGGGGGGTCATAAAAAGGAGGGAGAGGAACTTTTTATACAGGCAGACAGTGACAGGACAAGGTATAATGGTTTTAAACTGAAAGACGGCAGGTTTAGATTAGAAGAAAGAAATTCCGTACTCATAACATGGTGAGACACTGGGGCAAGATGCCCAGAGAGGCTGTGGATGCCTCATCCTGGAATTGTTCAAGGCCAGGTTTGATGGGGCCTTGAGTGACCTGGTCTAATGAATGGCATCTCCCCATGGAAGGGGGACTGGAATGAGATGATCTTTAAGGTCCCTTCCAACCCAAACCATTCTATGGTTCTGCAGTTCTATGATACTGCATGTAAATAGATGCTCAGTAAGAATTTGCTGTTAGGATTTTTTTTATAGTGCAAGTGCATTAGCTGGGAGAGGGGTAAAAATTAATTTTCTTTCTACGTTGTTTGCATCACAGATTCTGACTTTAGCTCACCTCTGATCAAACTATTTATATTAAATATACAGACACAGGCTTTTTGCCTGTGTTTCTGCCTGCCCTCACTGGTTGCATCCATACCAGCAAACTGCACAGGTCCAAGGTGTGGACTCAAGCATCATCCAAATGTTTAATTGTTTCTGTGCTCTTTGCCCTGGCTTTGCCCCTTGCTACATAACCCTCATCCACACATGGTTTGGGAGCCAGCATGGCTCTTCCCAGTGAGCAGTAAGAATGAAGCCATACCATGTGGGAGAGTGCAAGGGAGAAAGTTTAGCCATATGGACACCATCTGTGCTGTGCCTGTTGCCCTGAAGGTCAGAGGATGAGCCCTGACCTGTCTTATTTATAAGCAGAGACATAGAGGCTGCAGAACCTTACATTGTAAGAAAAGGTGCAGAGTACTTCAATACACATTTCCATTTATCTGCAAAGTCTCCTTCCCCTTGTGCTTCTGCCAGGTTTGTTTTTAAGTCCAGATGTTAATACTTGCACATGGGTGCATTTCAAGACCATTCACATGTGCCTGAATTTGTTTGGACTAAAGTTCTTTTGTGATTGAGGCTTAGCACTTCCTCAGCCATGGGTTTGTCTTCAAAACAGTTTTTTTGTTGATACCCAATTTACAGTGAGGAGGAGGAGAAAGGCAAGTTTGTTGTTTGGATTTTTGACTCATTAACTTGATTCTGTGAGCAGCTGAGTGTACAAGGATGCTTACACATGTGCTTCATGGCATGACTTGAGCTAATTATGAACTCTTGAACACAAAAGCAGGACAAACCTGGCTGATTGCTCCTGCCAACTGTTTGCTAAATTGGCTCATTCAATTCACTGAAATGGCAGAAAATTAAAAAGGCAAAAAAGTGACTGCTTGGATTTGCGAGTACAAGCAGCTTGCTTTTGACTGGGCAGGGGAAGAGATCAAGTGTGGGTGTGGGGATAGCTAAAAGCAGGGAAAGGGAGGGAGTCAGGGTCAGAAGGAGAGAAAAGCAGGACAGAGGTGAAGAAAACAAAAACCTTCCCTTTTTTGGCAACAACAGACTTAATTGGCTTAACTGTTTTGGTGAGCACTTAACTTTTCTAGGTGATGGAGAAGAGTAGGTGACTTCAAAGAATAGGTCAGTCCCAACAGCACCTATTAGAGGATGAGCTAAATTGCCTTGGGAAGGTGAATTGCCTCCACCTGTTAGTGACATAGGGGATTTCATCTTCTAGTTTAAATTAATCTTTTAAATTTTAGACTGACATTGGGTGAAGCCTGATATTGGACCACTGCACATGGAATTATCAGACTGATGCTTCAACATTAAAAAGTCAAGATGGAAATGAAGCCTGACATTTCTGTATGCTTAGTCTCAACCCAGGTTTCTATCCCTTCTATAGTGGAGCTAACATTTGATACTTTGAATGATGCAAATAATGATTAGCAGAAGTATTTCTTGGTGCTAAAATCCACTGGTCATCAGACAGTCCCACACCAGGCATGTTGGATATTGTGCCTGGTTTGTGTCAGCCAGTGGATGACACCAAGATGAGTGATGCAGCTGGTGGGCTTGAGGGGAGGGCTGGCATCCAGAGGGACCTTGGCAGTCTCCATGAAGTTCAACAAGGCCAAGTGCCAGGTCCTGCACCTGGGCAGTCTCCAGTACCAATACAGGCTGGAGGGTGAAGGGATTGAGAGCAGCCCTGTGGAGAAGAACTGGAGGATGAAAACAGGATGCGAGCTGCCAACGTGAACTTGCAGCCTGAAAAACTGAGTTTTTTCCAAGACCCATGGACAGAACAAGGGGAGATAGTTTTAAGCTGAAAGAGGGTAGATGTGGATTAGGTATAAGGAAAAAAAAATCTCTTATGGAGGTGATGATACACTGGAACTGGTTGCTCAGAGAAGATGTGAATGCCCCACCACTGGAAATGTAGAAGAAAGGTTGGATGGGGCTTTGAGCAACCTGACCTCAGCCCTCATGTCAGGGGGTTGGATTTAGGTAATCTTTAAGGTCTCTTCCATTGCAAACCATTATGTGATTCTGCAATTTGGACTCTTGTTAACATACCTTGAGAGGTTTTCAGTTTGTTTTATAGGTCAGGTTTCTTTGCAAGTCTATTTTGTAGATGTCACAGAATCACAGAATGGATCAGGTTGGAATGGACCAGTGGGTCACGTGCTTGAGCAGAATTACCCAGAGCACAGGGCACAAGATTGTGTCCAGATGCATCTGGAATATCTCCAGTAATGGAGACTCCACACTCTCTGGGCACCCTGTTCCAGTGCTTGGTCACTGCACAGGAAAGAAATTCTTCATATCCATGTGGAACTTCCTGGGCATCAGTTTCTGCCCATTGCCTCTTGTTCTGCTGCTTGGATTTAAGTCTTGTTGTTCTGAAGTGTCTCTGTTGGGTCAGGAAGGTGGTCTGGGAAAGCATTCAAAGTCAAAGTGTGAAAGGGAGAATAATCACCCTGAGCTATAAAGGATACCTCAGTGGGAAAGATTTCATCAGAAGAGTGGCTTCTGTTTGGAGTTCAGGTGCATTATAGGTAACCTCAGCCACTGGCCTGCTGTTCCCAGGCTGCTGCTGGTTGTACTGGAGCTGTCTGTCAGCATTGTCTGTCAGTTCTTGCCTTGAGAGGCCATTTCAGCTCTCCAGACTAGGGATGAAACTGCTTTTCTTCTGATTTTGTGTAATAATGGTCCTGAAATAGACCTGTGTGCCAGCACCTGCTCTGTCACACCGGCACCTTTAATGAGGCATATGAACTACCATGGGAATTACACTATGGAACAGGGTGGAAGTCTATTGGGATATTTGTTTATTTAACAGATAATACTTCTGAAAGTTCCCAGGCAGGTCTCTCTTAAGTCCTCACTTTGATCGTTGCCTATTAAAACACTTTCTGAAATGTCCTTAGCAGCTCCAACAGGAACTGGTCCACCCTCAAGATTTACCAGCTCCATGGTGTTGATTAAGGGTTGATTTTTTCACACTTCTGATTGATTGGCAATTATGAGGTCTGCCTGTTACAGGTTTCCAGCATAGAATCAGTGATTATTTTTCTCTGTTAATGATGTTATGAGCCAAGCTCTGAGCCTCTGGCAATTCTCTGAATTGCTCATCATCTTGAATTTAGATTTCGTGATAATTAGGATGTCTTAGTTGGGCACTGAGAATGGGCATTCTGACCCAACCCTCTACCATCTAAGTTGTTATTTCCCAAGCCATCTGCATGCTGTGAAAGCAGGCTGGGAAGCTTCTCAAATTTTTAAAGGTGAAAAGGATAAAAATAACTTTTCCTTAACAAGCCATTTCTGAGTGCTTTGCAAACCACATCTTGAGTGTCAGCAGGACATAAGGGGGAGTCTGGTCATAGGAAGCTGTAAACAGGAATTAAGCAGGCTGTGTTTTGTAGATACACATTGCTGAAAGTTGCTCCCCACTTGCTTTTGGGAAGACTCAAACCCTGTCCCAGAGCAGTGTGGGGTGGTTTGCCCCTGCTCTCATTGCTGGTTCCCAGTGCTCTCAGAAAAGGAAAGAGGCCAGAATGGGGCACTAGTCACAACCAGATGTTGGGCTGCCTGTTGTGCCAGGAAGTGGTGGGTGATAAATCCCAGGCAGTCCTGTGCTGGCTGGGGGGGGGGGTGGTACCTCACACATGTGATTGCCATTAACCATTGGCTTTGCAAGAGGGAAGGGAAACAACAGGGCAGTGAACAAAGAGGGGTTTGGGTCTGAGGGGCCACAGGACAGCTTTCAGAGGTGGCAGGGTGAGACACACTGACTTACACGTTGTCTCCATGGGACAGATGCAAGTGCAGGAGGGTTTTAGGTAGCCTTCAGGAGCAGGAATACAAGAAATGAGCATCAGCATGAAATAAATGCATGCAAAATGCATTTGTTTAGGTTAGAGGGTTGTATTAGCTCATCTTGGAGAGAGAACTACGCCTAAGAGTCCGTTGTCTGCTTTAAATAATCTGCCTGGTCAGGTAGACCTTCCTGCCTTTTTGCTCATTTATTTTTCATCCCCCAAGCATGTGATCTACAGTGTTGAGAACAGAAACACACCCAGAGCCAAACCAGGTAAAATAAACCCTGATTCTTGCAAGTGGCTGCAGGCAGGATTCCATCACAAACAGGCAATGAAATAGGACCATAGGATCACTTGCCATGTGGTAATTCAGGTTGGGAGGGAGCCTTGAAGGGCTCTGGTCCTGCCTCCTGCTCAAAGCTGGATCAGCTACAGGGCAGACTGGGTTGCTCAGGAATGTGCAGCAGGTAGAAAGTAGGATGTTGGGAAACAGGACAAATGCTGAGGTGATTATACAGTCTTTCTCTCTGCATACTGAAAATATCAGCCTTTAGCTTTGGCCCAGTTTGGTTTTAAGTTAGATGTTTTTGTTTGTAAAGAACTTTGAACTAAAGCCTCTTACCCTACAGTCATCTTCAGCCACCACTGTAGACATGGACATGGATACAGCACAACTGGTGCAAAATGCCCTAAATTGTCTGTCTTGGAGGTCTGGGGTGGGAAAAGAGAGAGGACTAAAAGCTAAGGAGGGGTCATCCCTAAGTCTACTGGGAGAAAGATGTTTCCTGGAGGACTGGCCCAAAGCAAGGCAGAGGGTTTAAGAAGTGCTGTCTAATTTGGGGAATTCCTCAGAGGCAAGGGGGACACCAGTTCAGGGGAATAGGAGAAGGAAGAGTATTGGCTGCATGAGAACATGGGGAAGAGCTGGGAGGGAGCCAGACAACTCTGGCAGAAAAGAAAGGAGTCTGATGGTGCTGAGGTCACAGGAAACACCACCTCTGTACATAAAACACTACCTTTGTGCACATAAACAGTAATGGTAATGCAGGAGCTGACAGTAAGGGAGTATAGTTTGTGTTTGGAAAAACATGAGGTTAAGTGATGTTCCAAGCAGAGTTGAAGATGCATGCTTTAACATAATGGGAAACTCATTATGCATACATTTAAATATCTTCTCCAGTCCACCCAGTGCTTTATAAAGGTCACAGGCTCATTTGTGGAGTTTAAAATCCAGAAGAGACTGTGGGATCATCCAGCATGATGTAACACATACAAATCTAATTACATCTTATCCAGGCACCTTTACACTTAGCTCAGTACAATAAACACATCCCATCGTGGGGCTTAGACCTTGTCTGGAGAACCCATAAGAAGGACAAGACACCTGTGGCAGTGATAGTAAAGATTAGTGATCCTGACTGTTTAAGACCTGAAGTGTTTCTGTAATTTGGGAAGTGTGCTATGACTGAATTGTTCACTGGGATCTGGCAGTTTCCCTCTCTTTGTACATCAAGGCATCTTTCACAGACTCCATGTTGATACAGTCAACATCACCTTTTTTCCGTTTTCCAGCATAAAGCATTTTTTCAGATCTTGAATCACATGACAAACCCATCTCTGTGTTTTCATTCATATTTTTTTTCAAATTAAAGCAAATGGACTGCAAGAATCATAAAATTATTAAAATTGGAAAAGACCCCTGAGATCTGCTAACCCAGCACCACTGTGTTCTCCCCTAAAGCACATCCTTGAGTGCCATATCCACACCTTTTTTAACACTTCCAGGAATGATTTTACCATCTTCATGGGTAGCCTGTTCCAGTGCCTGACCACCCTTGCAAAACTCCATCCTTTGGATAGGATTGGACTCTATTCCTGCCCTGCTGCTCTGCTGGCTGATGGTTTGCTGCCACAGTTGTGTGGGCAGGAGCAGACTGAGGTCATCAACCCAAGCATGCCCTGTGGCTAATGACCAGCAACAGATTTTCTATTTGGATATTTCATATCTGAACAATTCAAGATTTATTGCTTCCCCTGAGGTTCTTTTAGGACCAGATTTTTTCATCAAGTTGTTTGTCTAACTCCATCTTCACATGCAACTTCCTACCCCACCACAAAATCAACTATGTAGTGTTTATATTTACTTAGAGGCATTCTGTTCCCTGGTTGGTTTGTTTGTTTGTTTGTTCGTTTGTTGTTTTATTGGTTTGCCTTCTTTTTTTTTTTTTTTTTTTTTTTTGTTCGTTACCATTAACCTTACATTTATTACAATATATTCAGGATCTAATAAATTCTAATATTGCAGTCCTCCTGATTGGCATAAACTGTTTGGTATTCTGTGGATATGCTGGAATTATACTTGCCTCTCCTGTATGAGTTATTTGATTTTGAAACCATGGCAGTGCAGGGCATGTAAAATGTTGCTAAAGCATAAAATTGCAACAAGCAGGGAATTTATGTGTGTGCTAATGTCAAAAAGAATAAATTAAAATGCTGAGTGATTACTCAGTGAAGCAGATGGATGATAAGGAATACACATGCAAACTCAGAAGGCCCTTTTAGAAAATCCTGTATTTTACCATTCAGAGAATTATTAATGGTTCTGTCTGAAGGAAATCTGCATGTACAGTAAATTTGATATGCAGAATCCTTTCAACTTGTATTCATTGTTGGGGTTTGCCCTGCATGTAAGTGTGTTGGGCAAGTAATGATCATTTTGTCTAAAACTCCTCTAGAAAAAAAATATGGTCTTTGGAGAGCTTTGAAAAATGCCATTAATCATCTGTGCTTCCCCCACAAGGAAGAATGGTTTTGAGATTAGGGCTTTGGAGGGGCACTTGGAGGATCTGGTTTGTGTTTCCCAGATCTGTCACAAGCATTCATACATCTTCAGGTTGTAATTCAAAATAGTTTATCTAGAAGCTCAGTAGAGGCAGAAATAACCCCATTTTCAAATGCAATAATTTGGTAAGGTATTAAGCCCTCTGTAAACTCCTTTGCAGCTATGGGAGTTCTTGAAAAGACTAAACGTGTCTCTCTGTACCAAGTTCCTACCTTTAAAACAGGAATAATAGGCTTCTTTGACCTTTTTACTTTCATGTTCCCTTGATTTTCTGTGTTGATAATAAACATTTTGGAGCAGGAACCCCCTTAAACTGTATTTATGTGGTTCCAGGGAGGACATCAGCCTTGTTTTTGCCTTTGGGTACAATCATAAAATGAATCCTAATTTGCAGTTGTTTAGCCTAAAATTAGAAGTCTCAGGAAGAGAGTAGGTTAGCAGTTTTCAGACACATAAAGGGCTGTGGCAGAGATGTGGAGATTGCCTATTGATCACCTTGCACAAGAGGCTAAGAGCATAAACTGTAGCAGAGGAATTTGAGCTCTATATGAGAAAAATGTTATAGAAGTGAAAAGAGAGATGTTCTGGAAGAGTCTGAATGTTTGTCATGGGGTCTGCATCACTGGGGGTTTTTCAAAGCAAGCTGGATGGAATCTTGCTACAAGTCTAGAAGGGTAGACTAGCTGACCCAGCAAAGCCATTTCCAGCCCTGCTTCTCTGACACTCAGCTGTAATTTGCAGTTGCCTCATGCTGAACTAGTGACTTGCCCTAACCCAGGCAGTGTTGTTCAGAGGGCCAGGGTTTGCTGTGCTTCTTCTCTGACTGTTTGCCAGTCGAACTCCCCGTGGACTTCTTCCCAGCAGTGCCAAAGCCAATGCTGCTCCTTCACTTCAGGATGTTTTTTCCTGAAGCACAGAACTGTACCTTGAAATATGAGTTTTCCAACCGTGAAGGCGGACGCTTGTTTTCACACAGAACTTGAGGCAGGACAGGAGAAGGTGTTTGGTTTTTGGTGACACTACCCACATGTGATTTTTGGCTGCGTACACAGAGTGAGTGTGGAGTGGAAAGCCTTACGTTCCAGCTGGCTTTGCTCTACAGAACAGGAGTCCCTGCCAGATTTCTCAGGACAATTTAAATCAGCTCAGACTCTGGCTTGCTCTCTCTTGTGCAAATGGGAAGGTATGACCATCTGTGCTGGGGGTCTTACTCCTCACCAAAACTCATTGACTTAGGTGTTCATGAATGGTGATGAATGGGCACTGTCAGAGCACAGGGACTGCACTTGTCCTGTGAAATAAAGTGCAGCAAAGCCTCTCTTGTCCTAGGGATGAGTGGCACAGCAGGACTTGCATCTAGCCAGAGGTTTTCCCTTCAAAATGAGGCAGTCACACTTATCCCAACTACCCGAGGCAATGATCCAGGCTGTGGCCAGCTGTGACAGGGGAGAGCACTAGCTGGCATGGGCCAAGTTGCTGTGGAGCACTGTTTGAACATTTAAAGAGTACAAATGATCATTTGCTAGTGCTTGGACCAATGCCCTGGGTCTCCTCAGCTTGCAAGGAGGACCTACAGCAGCAGTGCCAGCACACTAGGGAGCTCAGGGCTGGGAGGAGCCTGCAGCTGGGCTCTGTAGGATGCACTGGAGTTCCATCCTGGTGGAACAGCTTGTCACCCAGCTGAAGCCTGTACTGATGCAGCAATTAGTGATTCACACCAGAAATTCAGTGTTTAAAGCTTCTTCTAAACTCATGGCAGAGGCTCCATGCTGTGCTTTGGCCAGGTATCCAGACACTCAGCTGGGAGCAGCCAGACAGGAGGGATGCCAGCTCTAACCCCATCCTTGTGGTTGCTCTGAGAGCTGACAGTGCTTGTTGTGTGAGCCAGTGCACCTCTCAGACCTGGTGGCTGGGGGAACATGTCTGTAGAATCAATGTGCCATGTATTTGGGAAATGTTTTGGCTGGGCTCATTTTCAAGGAGAAGAAGTTGGTGATTGCCAGCTATGGACAAAGGCTGTCAGAAGATTTTTAAAGGAAATGTTTTCTTCTTGACAAAGGATCCATTCAATCAGATGTGATGGTAGTGCATGTATGGGACTGGAGTGAATATTCTATTCTAACATGCAAATCAAATTTACTTTGGGTTCTTTTGGGCCACTCCTTTACTATACACTTCGGGTTTGTTGCAGGCAGACACACAAGACCAGTCTCTAAACAGTTTATAATGTTCCGCATTTGACTTACAAATGGGGACTAGGGAAGGCTGGAGTTGACAGGCCTGCAGCCTGGGGTGGATATGCACTGGTAATCAGCAGAAATCACAGAGTCTCAGCCATGTCAGCTGCACACATCACCTCCCTGTCACAAGCTTGCTTTGCAAGGACCACCTCTGCATAGGAGAGCCACACTGTCCCAGGCGAGAGGGCACATTCGTTATGTTTTTGGCACTCAAACCATGACAGCCACCAAGTCTTCCTGTTAGAGTTGTTGGTAATTGTGACTTTTTCTGCTGAATGCTGGGACAAAGGTAGAACATTCATTTCACCTAATTGTAGCACATTCATTTCACCTAATTTGTCATTCAGACATAATCTTCTGCTTTTTTGGCATATTTTTTGACTGACATCTGTGTGGTGCTTGAATCCCAGTCAGTTGATGCCTGACTGGTTGTGTCCACCTGGGGAAAAGAGCAATTCCTGTATGCAAACATTCCTCACAAGAGGCCGAGACGTGGTCTGGTTCACTCTGGCCTGGCAGTCAGAAACCTCAGCAAACTCTGTTCAGATTCCACAGTGGTCACTTCTACCCTATGGATGTAGAAAAGCTCAATTGTTTTGAATTTTCCATATATTTGTAAAATAAAATGATTCCTAATCAATTAATTAAAAGTGTTTTGTTTGATTAAGGCCCACATTTATCAGCAATATTTTTACAGCTCTTTGCTGCCATTAGTGCTAAAGCTGCAGCACAGAACAAAGGAGATAGAAGAATGGTCAGGACTAATGTCACAGCCAGCTTTTAATCCCTGTCCTGATAGTCCATCTTTCATGGTGGCTTGTGTCCATCTGTGTTCATGTGCCAACAGTAGCAGAAGCCAGTGTAAGACATCCTATGGAGCTCTTTGTAAAGCTGTCTTGGGGCAAGACTTCCATTAATAATTATTTCTAGGAGGAGTTGGAGCCTAGCCTGAGACCACAGTCACGGTAAGCTGTACCTGTATTTAGCTTGGGTGGAAGGTTTCTGTCTCAGGGGAGCTGCAGTTTGTGTAATCTCTGCCTGTTTGGGGATTGGGAGGATGCAGTTTGTTGTGCCTGTGGGTAATCACCTCACCAGAGCTGTATCTCTGCTCCACACACACAGTGCTGATGGGGACTTACTTCTCTACAGCTGTTTCCTCTGCTGTGTTTTATTGAGAATAGAAACGGGGTCTTCTATGCTGAAAAACACCTGATAAATACCAATAGAAGTACAAGAAAATAAATAAATGAAAAACATGCCTGTAAGAGATGAAATAGAATTATAGAGTGGTTTGGATTGGAAGGGACCTTAAAGATCATCTTGTTCCAACTCCCTGCCATGGACAGGGATACCTTCCACCAGACCAGGTTGCTCCAAACCCTGTCAAACCTGGCCTTGAACACTTCCAGGGATAGGGCATCAACAACATCTCAGGGCAACCTGTGCCAGGGCTTCATCACCCTCACAGTCAAGAATTTCTTTCTAATATCCAATTTAAATCTACCCTCTTCAGCCGGGATACTCTTCTTTAAGGAGCTGGAGGTGTTGGCCTGAGAGAACTCCATCAGAAAATGGACTTTTGTTTTTACTTAGTCAAACTGAGAGGGAAAAAGGATTTTTAATATCTGACTTTAACATCACATTTTTGCAAAAATGTAATCATGGTTAATTGTGTCCAAGTGTGGTTCTGAAGCCTTGCCTAGATGGGGTGTTTGCAGACTGAGTATGAGCATAGGAGATTGTCTTTTATCTGTGTGGTTGCTTCTAGCACAGGAAAAAAGCACTGATGGGAAACTGTCTTTGCTCATTAAATCAGATGATTGATAAAAGCAGGGCTTAAGAGAAAGTTCCACTGTAGTTTTACAGAGTGGTTTTAGTAGTATTTAAAAGAGAAATTTTAGGAACCCAAGAACATGGGGGAGGTTTAGCTGTGCATCTATCATCTATTTTAGTTCTCTGTCATTTGCATCATTTAACTGAAATATGGAAAGATTAGAAGTCAAAGACTTCCCTTTGACATAAAAAGGAACAACATTTATGGCTTGAATTTGACCCAGGAGACTATTTTATCCCACCATCTCTTCTTTAAACCCTGCTGGTATCTTTGATGGATGAGGTGCCCAGTATGAAATCCTTTCGCAATCACATGAGCTTGCTGGACCCTCTAACACAACCTTTGTGTTCCTTGCGTTTAACAGGACAAGAGGACTTTAGGGAAGGATGTGGTAATGCACATTTCCTTCCTGTTTCTGGGCAGTAGCAGTGCTACACTGTGCTAATAAAGTAGTTTGATAAAAGTAGTTTGATAAGAGTGTTCAGCTCGGGCTGGATGAGTTCAATCCTTCACCCTCGGAGGAGGCTGAGCTGCTCTCCATGTTGAAGCTCTGACAAGTTGAAGGGATGTGTCCTGTTCCAAGAGGGCAGATTGTGCAGTACAGATGGGCTGTTGGAGCAGGTAGCTCTGTATAAATCAGTATTTTTGCCACAGACATGGCTGGAATGTGTGTAGGGACAGTTCAGAGGAGTCCAGACAAATTTTTTCAGCCATCTTTTTTGCCTGTGGAGCATTTCAGCATTCAGTGTTTGTAAAGGGCTGTCCATTCAGATAACACACAGCTGACAACATCCCTGAGCTGAATATGTGTCACGGCCCTGTGTCTGGGTACAGTCCCACAGGGCTATTCCAGCTTTCCTTCCTGTGGACAGACAGCAAATTCAGCTCTTTGCTTGGCCTGACACATCTCCAGGTCATCACTGGGTTCTGTGTCTGTTGTGCTGCCACAGACCTGTGATGTGATGTCCCACATGCTCTGAGCCCTGAGGAGCAGCAGGGAGCTCCCAAGCCTGGACAGCTGCTTACTCTTTGTGTTTCACCTCTGGACTTCACTGAGCACGTCTGTACTGATGAACAAAACAGTGCCAAAGCCCAGCTCTTGACGCCTTGGCCAGGTTGGTGGAGCCCTGGGCAACCTGATCTAATTAATGGGTGGCATCCTGCTTGGAACTAGATGGCTTTTGAGGTTTATTTCAGCCCAAGCCATTCTATGATTCCATAATTCTATGATCCTGTGACACTGGAACTCCATGGACCATCCTGTTAAGTTACAGAAATGACATTTGATGTTGTATGGTCTGGACACAGCTTAGAAGTCAGCAAGGGACCACATGCTGTTCCCAGCAGGCGTTTTGGATGGAGTCACCTTGTTTTGAATGTGAAGAGTTTAACGACACAAAGGTCACACTCTACCAGGTGAATGGTGCCTTTAATTTTCTTGCCTCACAGCAACCACAGTTTGCTCCTTCCAGAACATGTAAAAGTGGAGGTTAATGCTCTTTGTGTCATTGTAAACAGTTTCAAGGATCAGGTGATGTTTATTTTATCTATCACAAAATCTTCACAGGTCTGAACAGAACACTGGAAGGACCACACACATTTTCCTTCCCAGGTTTCCTCATTGTTTATGGCGATGAAGCTGGTGAAGGGCCTGGAACGCATCTTGTGAGGAGAGGCTGAGGGATCTGGGGGTGTTTAGCCTCAAGGCTCAGGGTGGACCTCACTGCTCTCTACAACCCTCTGAAAGGAGGTAGTTTGTAGCCAGGTGAGGGCCAGTCTTTTCTACCATGTCTCCAGTGAAAGGATGAGAAGAAATGGCCTGCAGTTGCACCAGAGGAGGTTCCGATTAGATATTAGAAAAAAAATTCATTGAAAGACCAGTTGGGCATTGGAATAAGTTGCCCAGGAAGGTGGTGGAATCACTCTCTGGAAGTGTTCAAGAGGTGTCTGGATGTGGATATGTTTTAGGGGTGATTATGATGGGGCTGGGTTGATGGCTGGACTAACCAACCAAGAAAGTCTCTTCCAGTCTTGATGCTTCTGTGATTGTGTGATGATGTCAGGCACCCTTTGCCAGAATGTCAGGGTCTGCTGATGGGGGTAGGGTCATCCCTGCTATGTGTGGGCTCCTTTTCCCATCACAGCATCCCTCTTCCTCAGCCAGGTGCTTGTTAGATAGCAGATACCTGTAGATACTGGATTTTTATTCTCTGACCTTTCAGGGGAAGCTAAACAAAACACATCTTCAGATGACATTAAGACCCCACTGACGAAGAATATTTTCTGCCTCTGAAGATGATCTGGGGAAATACAAAATCTGAGGGTGGACATTGTCTTCATGCATAACATAACAAGCAGCACCAACCACTTCACTTCCTGCTTGGCCTGCAGGGAAACAGATAGGCCAGGTACACATCCCTGCTCATTGCAGGGGTTTGCATCAGGTGACCTTTAAAGGTCCCTCCAACTCAAACCATTTTATGATTATTTGAAGTCATCAGACCGTGTGTCTCACCTCTGTCCTTTCAGTCCTGTGCCAGAGATTTACAGGGTGGCACAGGTTGCATGAGGCTTGGTGCAAGACCCTGCTGTGCAAACTGCTGTCATTCCCCTTGGGAAACCAGTGAGAGACCAGAGTTACTGCTCATATGTCCCTTTAGATGCCTGAGTTTGAATAATGTCCCAGCCATTTCACTCCTTTTATCAGCCTGCTGTAGGGAGACCAGCCTGAAGATGGGTTTTGATTTCCAGCTCTGTGGAACTTGGCTGCAGACTGGTACTTGGGTGCCTCCAGAGCTTGTGTTGCTGTTGGGAAACTGGGCAGGTAGTTCCTTCCACCAGCTGCTGTACAAGCACAAAGATGCCATTTCTTCTCCATACACTGTAATTAGTGTGCCTCTGTTTCACAGTGGGCCTCACTTTGAACTCTGTTTGTCTTAGACTTTCCATTACCTGGAACGTAATTGGAAGTGAATTATTTGCTCAAGGATGAAAAAAAAGAAAGCTTTGATGCAAGATTTTTTTTTTTTAAATACAGATTTTTAAGATGGGTTCTTTATTTTTCACAGAGAAAAGTTTGAAACAGCTCAAAGATGGAAAGCTCAGACTAGACAGAATAGTGATCCAGTTCTCGCCCACTGCTGTAACATTGATTTTAATGGAATGGTAGAGGTCTAACAAGGCAGAGATGTAACAGATTTGTGCAGTGAACTTGTTGCAGTTCTTGCTGAATTGGGAGAAAGTTGGGAAGGAGGTTTACCTGAGTGTAAATGAGATGAATCTCCTGTCTTATTCCACTGAAAAAGACAATGCTTTGATCTTCGTTCAATTATTTGTTGTATTCCCCCTGTGCCCAGGAGTTATGGGCATGAATCACAGCCTTCTCGTGCCAAGCTGTGGTCAGTTTTAATACTGTAATATTTGATATATCTCCTATCAGCAGTCTGCATCTGGCAGTCAACAAGTTAACAACTATTTTTCTCCTCTAGCTGTTATGATCCCATGCAGTTATTAGAGTTAAGGCAATTAAGGTGGATTACTTCAGATTTCAAGTAACTGGATGGTTATTGGAATTGCAGTTAATAACATCTTGTCACTTTAACTCAAGCAGGTTATGAGGTAGATTTTATCATGTGCAGCTGCTTTGATAGGGATTAATTTTCACTTGGCAGCTCCAATTTGTGAGCTGAGCAAATCCTGCAGCATTTGTCTTTACAGAGATGGGCAGTGGCTCCCTTGGTATGAGGTGGGGTCATCCCAGCATGGGACAGAAGTACTTTGAAGGACTGTCTTTATGAGTTTCTCTGTTGTTTACAGGGTCTCATAAACCATCCCTGTCTATCCCCTCATCCAGGAAATTTGTTTGTTAAAGGTTTACCTGTTCAAAAGGTGTTCACAGCCTCTTTGTGCTGGATTAATCCTTTTATCTGATGATAAGGTACCAGGCTTGGTGGGCTCAAGATATCCAGTGGAGGGAACAAATACTGCAGTACAGAGCATTATATTCCACTTGAAAGAAGTGGCACCTTAAACTGAATGCATGCCAGATAAAGGCTCTGCCCTGGGTTCAAGTTGCTAGCAGCAAAGGTATGTGTTAAAGTCTTCATGTTTTTTCTAAGAGTCCCAGAAAGGAAGCCTAAAAATAGAGGTCCTGCTCCAGTATGGAGTTCCTTGGCTGTGAGTTAGCAACCTGCATTTCCTTTGGAATATGTGATAAGAAATACTTTCAAACACATGGCAAGATAAGATGTGTCTCCATTTACTCATTTTAACTGATTGAATTCAGTAATTTTGAAAGGGAAGTGATGCCGGTGGATGGGCATTGCTACCCAAACAGGCAGAAACTGGGCTGTGCTTAGCCAAGGCCACCAGAAATGAACATTGCTGACCTTCCCAGAATGATCCCCAGGGGCCTGGCTGGGGTGGCAACCTAGTGAATCAAGTATTGGGAGTAGTCAGGGTCTTCAGAGACCTGCCAGCCTGTTCGAGGGCTCTCAAGGGAACCCCAAATAGTCCTGGAATATTTTCTGCAGTAATTGGTGGGTAGGATTTGATTCAGGATTGTTTAGCTCTGTTAACTTTGGAATAAATGAGAAAAGATTTTTGCCCAGCAATGTCCTACGCCTGAATGTACATCCATACATAATTTGCAAACTTGCAGCTCAGTCTTACAAAACTTTACATGCACTAATGCAGGTATTTAACTGAAGGAGTTAAATTGAGGGATTAGTCTGTGTTATTGATGGAGGGACAAATGAGCCACCTCCCATCCCAGTAAAGTGCCCTCGATTAGGTGCTATGAATCCAAGTATCATTTGAGATATTCATACCAATGAATCTTAATAACACATGTGGAGAGAGGAAAAGAACAGACTGGTGTGCATGAAATGTCCCTGCTGAACATTTCATGAAGCCTAACAGAAACAAATACTTAGCTTAAAAAACCTTGTGTTCTCTTAAAAAAAATCACTATTAAGGACTGGAAAGCTGCCACAAGAATCCAGCACTGAGTATTCCCACAGTTTGTTGCCAGTGCTCCCAGACTGTAGCTGCAGGGCAAGTTGCATAAGAGCGTGGGGTAGGTGCTCAGGAACATCCTCACTGGGCTATAACAAAACCCTGGCTTTGTTTTCCATGGTGTGTATCTGCTTTTATGTGGCGTCAGGAAAGTGACTGTAATTTGCTGTTTCACAAAACTGGCAGTTACTCACAGTAGCAATTGTAGTAAGATTTGGGCTTGCAGTCCTTACTGCTCCCTCGGGATATGTATGGAAGCAAGATGATGCATGCTACATGTTTTTCTACCAGAAAAATAAATAAAATAAAATACATAAACCATGCAAAGAACTTTTCTTGGTCTCCAAGCCAGGTTATTTAAAGCTGATGCTGTGTATTAGACAGGTTCTGCCTGTAAATGTACTTCTTTGAAAAAGCAGGGGAGGCTTAATACTCTCATAATTAAAAAACATCTATAAGGTTTTTCCTCAAACTTTCCACTGTGCTCAGGAAATCTCAGCCCCAAAGGAGGATGTCTCACAGGTTATGACCATGTGAATGGGAGGATTTATATTGAAAACAGTTTTGCCACTTTGTTCACAGATCCTTGGATTTCAAGTTTGTTAGCGTAGCCTGGCTTCTATAAGCCAAGTGCTGAACCACTGAGGAGCCAGTGATCCCCACACTGAGTTTTGGGTCTCAAACTAGAGCTGTGTTTTTGTTCAGTAAATACTGATCTGCATTCATCTGTGTATAACTGAAGGGTGTGTAGCACTGCAGCTGCCTTACACAGTTTTGTTCAATTCTGATCTTTATTCCAATGCAATTGATGACCTTTCCCTGTGCAGGGCTTCCAGTTTGGGCATCTCATGGTACCCTGGGAATTGCCACACTAAGTCAAATGTGTGACCAGACAAAGTCACTGCCTCCAATGGCAGAAGTTACCAGCTGCTTTCTGATGACATTCCTCAGCTCCTGCTATCAAGACACTGCTGTCTTTCTGGGAAAAACTTCTAGCCCCTTGCCTAGTTCTCTGCTGGGTGATTGCAGAGAGGAAAAGCTGATGAACTGATAAAGAACTAGCACACACTCTTGCATAAGTAGCACTTTGATAAAAAGAAAATATTTTTGTACAGAACATAGTTTTACTGCTGTAATTACAAACATTTTAATTAGGCAAGGAGAACAGATGGGAAGAATCTCCAAGCTGTGCCTGCCAGCAGACACTGAGACAAAACATGGGGGAACATCCAGAGATACGCTGCTTGTGGTTTCTCTTTGAATTAGGGTTTTTTCTGGATTGCTTTTCTGGTGTCTCACAGGCCATCAGTGGTCTGTGGCCTACAGGATGGGTGACATTGTTTCAGAGACAGGCACGGGAAATCCCCTAAATATCTGTCTTGGTCAGAAGTCTTGGAGGAGAAATGGTATTCCTAACTCTTGCAATATGATGATTGGATCATACCAGGCTGGTTACTGGCTTAGATGATGAAGCATGAGGCTTCTTACTCTTTATTAAAATATTTGGGCAGTGCAGTGTAGCTGTCAATGTTATTTTCCCTGGTACCTTCCTGTCCTGCCTGGGCTTCTGCTTCCCTGCCATTCCTCTCCTGTCCTTGGTGGAGGCTGGCATGGCTTCCCATCAGCTCTAGAGTGTTTCAGGACCTCTGGCTGTTTACTCCATCCCTTTCTCCCTACTGTATCTTGGATATTCTTGCCCTGGCTCTTGTTTAAGTGTCTCACAGTGGTAGATAATCGTCTCCCAGCCACTGCTTTTGGGTACACAGTCACGAAGACCTCCAAGGGCCACTTTCCCTGACAGTGTTTGTGTACACCTTTCATTGAAATTTAAGCGAGTGTCTTTTGGCCCAGGTTTTACAGGATTGGTTGCTGTGACTCAGCTGATTTCTGATAACTTGCAGAGCTGGAACCCCTTGGGTATGTGCTGGCATCCTGAGCACAGAGACTCTCCCTTGCTGGTGAGCAATTCCTCTCATGAACAATGCCCTGACTCTAGATCAGCCACACTTGAACACACAATACTGACTGCTCTGTCAGTGTCCTCCTGGGAGCCACATATTGTGCCACAGACTTTCCTGAAAAATAGATAAGCTGCACAAAAGAATTTCTGCCACACCCTATAGCTTAAATGTCAAGACAGTTCTGTATTTTAAAAGTAATCACAATACTCACAGTTGGAAGGGACCCATAAGGATCATCAAATCCAGCTTTTAAGTGAGGTCATACAGGGATTGAACCCACAACCTTGACATTTTTAGCACTGGGCTCTAACTAACTGAGCTAAAGTCTTACAATGATAAATTATTGATTAAAATGCATGAAGATGATGAGAAGAGATAGGAGTTTCAAAGTCTGAAAATTAGTGTAACTCTACTTTGATCCAAAGTGGAGAGGATATATTAAGAGCATTGCATAAAATTCCAGTTTCTGGTAAGTCTCTATGAAGAGACCAAGAAACAAGTATTCCCTAAATGCCTAAGAAAGACAGGGCTGGTTTGCAAAGTACCAAAAGAAGTATGTGACAAATGCAGCCCAAACAGAGAGAATAAGGAAGATTGGCAGAATGAGCCTGACTTCCTTGTTAATCTGATTCTTCTGGGCCTGGTGGAGATGAGATGCAGCCATGCTACCAGCAAGGCCCTACAGCCATGGGTGGCAAAGGTCCTATGGTGGGATGTAGCTGAGCATGCTGGAATTTGCACAAGAATCGGCTTGAGTCTCCTCTTCCTCAAGATGCATTGTCTTGTGAAAATGCAGAACTCTTCCCAACTTTGGGAGCAGGCAGAAATTTACCAGATGAAAGTAACTCTGTATCTGCAGGTATCTCTTACAAGGCTTTCTTCCTTTTGATCCATTTTTCTTTCCAAATAGACCATGTAGGGAGCAGACTGGTGCATGGGATGCTTTCCCCTGTGCCCTTTGGAGACCAAAAGCCACATCAAGCAGGAGATTTATGAGTTGCTGGCAATGGATGCTTCATATTCTGTTATTACATTTCTGATGATGAAAGAAGAACAACTGACTTTCATGGCTATGAAAGCAGTAGGAAAACTGCCTGTGGATAGATCAAGCACATGCATCACTAGATAGAAATTAAGGTGTTTATAGCTTCAAATTCTGATTTGGAAAGTTCAAGATAGAAGAAAAATCTCTGAGTAAAAGATGTGAGGCAGTTCATAAGATTTCAACTCAGATACACTCAGGGGAATAAATCCAAAGGTAACATTATGATTCATTAACTATCTCTAATTAGGCTCCTAAATTTAAGTAGACAGAATCTTCCCTGAAGGCTTTCAAAGGCATCCACCTTTCACTGTTGATGATATAGGGAGCTTAGGAATATGGCTTATTTAAGGAGGACTTCTTCCTCAGGTACCTACAGGGCATGCATGGGTTGAGTTCCCAGATTAGGTGAATTGGATCTTTTAAAAATGTTACTGCATTTCTGGGCAGGCAGAAATCAGAGGAGTCAGGGAAAAGTGTTCTGCTGCCCTGTGCAGGAGGAGGAGAGCCTGGGAGGGAATGGTGTTCCTGTTTGTCTCTTCCCCGTGGAGTCTCCGTTGGAGGTGCAGCATTTCCTAAATCTGCTTCATCTCCTAAAGCCTCTCACATTGCTGGGCCTTTTACCTGCAAGAGATTTCCCTGGGAGGAATGGTGAGACTGAGCTAATTTGTGTTCCATGGGCTTTTTTTCTGGGCTGGAATTGCTTCCACTTCTGAAATCACTTCTCTGATTGCAGCTGCATGAGGAAAGGATAAGCATGTCCTTTTCTGTGGAGGGCAAACAAGAGAAAGGGTTGTCTGTATTATATTTATATCCTTATTGCACAACATTTCTGTAGCTGGCTGCTGCCAGGAGATCCAGTAAAAGGCAAAGCATCTGGGCTGTCTCAGGAGGAGCCTTGGCAGAGTGATCTGAAAGTTTGTATGGGTTGTGTCAGACATCCCAGCTTGTACCACTTCCCACCACCCCCAGGTACCAGCAGAACAGACAGATTCCTGCTTTGAGCAGAGTCTGGAGGGAGGGCCCTGGCACAGGCTGTGGGCTCGGGGAGGTGTAGGTGGCTTTGGTTGTGACAGGGCTCTTGTCCCAGACAGTCTCACTTGCTTTCTGCATGGTGCTTGGAAGTGGCTTTGCTGTAATTGGCATGAGCCACTTCCTTGTTATTGGTGGTTTGGAACACCGTGCATGGACAGTGCCTGCAGCAGGCTGGGGATCTCCCTCTTGCTCTTGGGCTTTGCATTCAGTTTCAGGATTGCAGCCTATATCCGTGCTGGGTGAAAAAAATGTTTTTTTCAAAATAACTGAAGGAGATGGAAGCTGAGGTCTGGATCGCTTGGATTTGTTAAGTTTCTAATCTGGTGTTTGGGGTTTGTTTTGTGAGACTGAAGGCTTTTCCTGGCAGTTTGTTGATCAAATCCCAACTTTCAGACTTACAGTCTGTTGCAGAAAGTCCCTTCATGTCTCCTGTTTTCTCCTGGGACAATTTACACTTCTGTTTAAACTATACTGTACCTTCACTCTGAATAAGATATAGGATGGTATGACATGGCTTTGCAGCCAAAGCACAGAGCTGATGTTGAGTGCACTCAGCCTTTTCAAGGCTCATGGATAGACATTTGAGAGCTGTAGGATCTGATGATCTCCTATCAGGTGTTTATACTCATACTGCACCAAAAATCCCCCCTGTCAGAATGTCTGGTGGCAGGGCAGGACTTGAAGGTAGGCTTTGGATGTCTGACACAGCACATGTGATCATGAGAAGAGGCAAAATGTCTTTCCATGTGAGGCCCTGAGCTTGGTGGGGCATGGATAGCTGGAAAAGGTTTCATCTTGTTCCTTGGCCATGTCTGAGACCCTTGGGATAAAGCCAAGGGGATTGGCTGTGCCTCAATTTAGTTTTGTTAATCAAATTACCATCTTCCACCCCCATGTTTCCAGCTACACAGTGGTGTTACTGTTGTCACCAGGTGCAGAGTCCTCTTTTGTATGGGATTTTTCCTTTTTGCTCTCTAACTGTACTGGGATGTTCTGTGGTCTGGCACAGACAGAATCCATTATTTTAATAGGTATTTTTGACCGGCTGCTTAGTGAATTTAAGTTTTACAGAACAAAAACCACTTTTAGTTCTGCAGTGTGAGAGAGCCATATACACATGTGCTAAGGAATTGCTTACTTGTAACAACTTGGAATCATGAATGATCCTATTTTAGGTTAAATGCTGTGCATTTTCAAGTCTCAAACAAGAATCCTTCAGAGATGCTACCTCTAAAAACATGCAGTAGTTTGTATTGGGTGTTTACTCACAGGAGAATTTTTTTATTATTATTTTAAAAATATGTTGAGCACCAACAGTTCCTGGTCCCAACCTGCCCAGATAAAAGGCTTGGTTGTAATTTTCCTCAGTGAGGGAGTCATGTTTTTGTTCAAATTACACTCTGCTTCAAGCATGCTCAGGAGGGTTTGCTGAAGGTCCTGCAGGTCTGCTTTAATCATGCTGGGCTTTGGGAGCAAAGCTTATGGGTTGGAAATGCACAGGAGAATATAGAGCAGAGGCTGGAGAATGACAACCCCCTTGTCTGGATGTTTTTAACACTGAGCTTTCATTGATCCCCTCCAGTTGACTGATGTGTATATCCAGTGAAGATGGAGGTCAGGGGATAATTGCTTCCTGGGAGGGGAAGTCTTTAAGCATGTTTAGGACAGAGCAAGCATCAGAAAACACCAAATGATCAAAATAGCAAAGAGAGGGAATGGTTTGAGTGCAAGGCTGAGCTCGTTTCCTTTCTTTGGCACAGACTCCCTCTGTGAGATTGAACAAATCATTTTGGTATTTAAACACTTTCAAAACTCTGTCCCTGAGCCAATTCGCCATCCATAACTATAGCATCAAATGTTTTGATTAGAGGAATAATATATGTGCTTAAATTGAAACACTCAGCAACACTGGAAAAGAATTACACAAAAAGAGCTGTACTCCTCTGAAAATAATATATTGTGGCAATTGGTTGAACCCCCAGGACTGGAGTGTCTAAAACTAGATAGATCAACATAGGAAACACAGCAAATTATCTCACTATGGTTTTTTCATACCTGAAGGGGGCCTACAAGAAACCTGGGGAGGAACATGGACCAGTAATGACAGGCCAAGGAGGGAATGGCTTTAAACTAAAGAAGAGTAGGTTTAGATTGGATATTAGGAAGAAATTCTTGACTGTGAGAGTGGTGAGTCCCTGGCACAGGCTGCCCAGAGAAGCTGTGGATGCCCCATTTCTGGAGGTGCTCAAGGCCAGGCTGGATTGGATTTGAAGCAATCTGGTCTGGTGGAAGGTGTCCCTGCCCGTGCCAGGGGAGCTGGAACAAGGTAATCTTTAAGGTCCCCTCCAACCCAAACCAGTCTGTGATTCTCTGCCCATAATGAACAGAGGTGAGATATTGACTGGCCTTTTCCATCTCTTAGCACAGCATTTCGGAATGTTGCTGCTTGTAGACACAGTAACTTTTTCTTTTCATCAACCCTGGGTTTTCTGGCCACACAAGAAACTGCTTGTGTGAAAATTCCAGCAGAAGGCGTCTCCGCCGAGTACAAATAAGGATACTGTCAGCAGCACCAGCGTGTTCCTTTTCACACTGTCCTGCTGGCTGCTCCTACTGACTCTGAAGGATCTGCTCTGCCCATGAGAGCACACTCTGCCTTTGATTTTCCTTCACCCCTGTTTCTGCAGAGGAGGGGAGGCTGCCAGGCAGTGGGGGAGAGGTTTTGTTGTGAGATTGGTGCCATTAATTCATTGCAAATGGGTAATGGAGCTCTTGGGTTGGGAACTGGTATAAATTATTGCTAGCATGATGTTGATTCGGACAGATGAGCAGTGGGAGCTGGGATTGCTTTTAAAGCAGAGACAGAGAGATTATATAAAGACTTGAAAGCCTGTAATGGCAGAGGAATGAACCTGATGATGCAAAAGCTCCCTTGCAGATTTATAACCTAGAACCAACTTCTGCAGGTACCTTCATGGAGTGTCACAGCAATGGTGACACTTTGTCTCCAGATCAAGTCCTGGCTGACTTGGAGTCCAGGTGGTGCTGTTGAATTGAACCCCAGGGTGGGTGTCTGAGCACAGCTTGCCATCTGAAAAGTTACAAATCTGCCTGTGCTTCTCAGATGCCCAATTCTACAACCCAAGTTGCTGTAGAATTTTACCGTTTGGATAAATACTCACATCTTAATGCTGAATGCTGCCCCTGAGAGACTGAAAGTCCCTAGAGGTCCCCAGAGCAACTCATCTCCTCTCTTCTGGATGCTCCCAGCTCTTTTCTCATGTGCATTTTTAGGTGCAGGACTCTCTACTATGAGGTGTGTTAACAGTTTGATTGAAGCTGCTTCTTCCCCTCTTGTCCACATCTATCACTCATTCTGCTGACTGAGTTGCTTTAACTTCTCTGCTTGACTGCATGGAGCAGGACAAATGCCAGCCCTTCCCTGCCAGGATTTCTGTGCTTAATACTGAGATAAGACTAAAATCCTGGGTATTATTTTACTGGTGGTTATAATAATAAATACCTTTCCTTGACACTTTGCTTCAACTCATGCCATGCTTTGTGTCAGATGCACTCCTCTCTGGAGAATTTAAGGAGGGCATTTCAAAGGAACCAGATGTTTAATCTTTCTTGTGGAGTTGGCTGCCACGCAGGAGCTAACTGGAAATTGTGAGGTATTTTACACTTGAGAAAGGCTTTCCATTTCACAGTCTTTCCAAATCAAAAGAAAGCTGTGTATTGGCTGAGCATCATATAAACTAGAAAAGGAGCAGACTTGCTGCATGCTCTGTGTACTCTTTGCAAAGATGGGCCTTTCCTGGTAAAATGTACTCAAGATGTTTATGGAGTCCAGAGAGAAAAATGATTCCTTGGAATGGAAAAGTCCCAGGTTATGTGCTGTAGACATCCTGTGGATGGGATGCAGTTTGGGTGAAAAGTGTATAAAGGAAAATGTCTTGTGTCTTTTAAATGTTTATCAGGTTCTCAGTCTGAGATACAGCAATGGGACTCTTTATTTTTGGAAGGTGCTGAGCCTTATGCCCTCTGCATCCTTTTGGGTGCCTCAGATTAGGCACCCAGAACAGCAGTTCTCCCTGGCTGTGATTTGCAGGATAATCTCTGTTCTACCCACCTCCTCTCCAGACTTTCTGGTATTTCCCTGGCACAGGTATCCCCCTCATTCCTGTCTGGTTCCTACCAGGAGGTGTGTTTTTTTGCTGCCTTCCAACTGTTGCCAATTCAGGCTTCACTAGAAACTGCTGTGCCAGCTCTTTGATATTCAGAAGCTGTGGGGTTTTCAGTTTCCTGACCTAGCATGACTCTACTAATAATGCAAGAACTTCAGTGCTGATGTCCTGGCAGCCTAATACAGGAGGTCAGTCTGTAAATCTAGTTACAATTTTCTTTGCCTCAGCAAAGACAGTAAGTTGAACATAATGTAAACAAGGTGGTTGGATCACTTGACCCACCAGTAATGTGGTGGGTGATGCAGGCAAATTTAATGGATGTGATTAAATCTCCTGCTCCAGTCTGGCAGCTGATTAGCTGCAGGGGGCAGGCAGGAATTTCCTTTCTGATCCAGAGTTGCCCTCTTTCCAAGTCCTCCTTCAAGCTTCTGCCAAGCATCTCAAAGTGCTTTGCATTTTTAATTGGGCTTCTTCATGCCCCCGTGAAGGGTGGAGATGAGAGATAGCACGATCTCAAGTGGAGCCCTGGAGAAACTGAGGCACTTGAAGGTGTCAACCTGCTTGGAATGAGAGAAGAAAGTTAGACTTGAAGAAAGGGGAAGTGGGCATCCCAGAAATCTTCTCTCTGAAGCTCATGTGGGTCTACTGAACTTGTGCCTAGTGCTCAACAGTCTGTGTCTTCAGCACACTAAAGTCTTGGTTGTCTGCTGTACATTAATGTATAGTCACTAACAGGGAAAATAAATCTTTCTCCTGTGGAAGTTTTAATTTAGTTTTGTCTTTCATCACTTGATTCCTCTACTTTCTGAAGAGAATGACCTGTATATATGTTTCTTCTCTTTGTGTGGAGAAGCACTTTGCTCTGAAATAGCCTCAGGTGTTGGCTGTGGCTGAGGCAGAGAACTGGTTCAGCTCCACAGATGACTCCATTCTTTGTCCCTGTGGGGGAAATTAGTGAATTTACAGTGTGGAGTCACCTTCAGTGGGTGTACGCTGATGGAGCTACAGCAGCTGTGATTTCTTTACCTGGCTGTACAGCTGAAGAACCGGCCTTGTAACATCAAGGAGGAGAAAACACTCCTGTTATTAGGGCATACTTTGGTCCAAAGAAGAGACCATAGACATCCAAAAAATCTGTCATGTACTAACCCATCATTTCACCTGCATATTGCTCATGCTGTGGCTGAAAAAACACAGAGAGCAGTAGGGATTAGCTGAGTCTTCATGTTCCTCAGGATGGTGGGAGTGGAATATGGGCCTTTCCCATCTTACTTACAGCCTAAACCCCAAAGGGAGACAGTGTATTTTGGATCTCACAGGGTGGGGAGGGTTTTGTACAGCAGGAATTTATTTTTGTGGGGGGATGATTTAAGCTTTATGATTTCACGTGAACAGCATCCTCTAGAGTCTGGTTTTGTGAATCTGGAGTGGACAGAAACTTCTGATGTTCAGTCTTGAGCCAGCAGCTTGATGGCTGGAGAGAGGCAGGATTTCAGGCATAGGTATAGCCCCCATTCCTGTCCAGCCTGCTCTCATGGTAGGAACAGAGAGCTCTAACTGGAGTGCTATGAAGCCTAGAGCTGAGACCAAAGCCTGGCTGACTAGGCTCTGTTTCAGTTTTTAAGATGAGTGTCTAAATAGAATGTCTGAATCTGATCCTTAGCCTAGCCTCAAAGCTTAGTTGTAAATAAACAGTATCTTAAGCACTTTATAGTTTCCAGCATTCTCTTGTTGAATGTCTCTGTGCTGGCATTTGGAGAACAGTCATCACAGTGGAAAATGAGTGTCTGTTTGGGCTGCACATGGTATAATTAACTGTCAGCTGAGCCTGTAGCATGATGTGACAATCCTCATTCTGACCAGCTGAAATAACTCACTCTAACAACTGTGCTCTTCTTGCTCCTGTCTTTCAGTTCCCAAGAAGCTTCTGCATGAAACTCAGGCAAGACCAACCAATCACCAAGGGTATCAGAAGCCACATTTTCCACTGCAGCCAAGAGTGTTTGACCCCAATGTTATAGGGGACGGCGTGTTCCTTTCGGATGTCTCTCCTTCCAACATAGAGCGAGCTCTCCCAGGTACCTGTGACTGTTGTGATGTTGGCCCAAACCTAATGGTGTTGTGGTACCTGTTCCTTTCCACCTCCCCTTTTCTGGATTTCTGTATTGCTCCTAAATCCCATCCACATCACAGTCAGAAAGGGCTGTGACAGCTTCAATGCATGAGGAGTGATGGGTTAAAGTGAACTGTGAAACTGTTCAAGAAACACTGAGTTTCTTGGAATAGCAGTCATGGCCATGCATGTCCAAACTCATCACAGGAATACTTTCCAGACCTGTCTAATACAGTGGCAAAGAAAAAAAACCAAAAAACCAGGGCAGAGATAGTAGATCTGCCTCATGGGGGACAGAGAAGTTTTCAACCGAGCTTTGAAATACGATTCTATTTTCATAAAATGCAAAGTGAAGAGATATGAGTGAAGTCAGATCTTAGCCATCTCCAGGGATAAGTGAGTAGGAGGAAGGGGTGGTGTATGAATAAAGCAAAAGCACAGGTGAGCACGTTTTGGGTTCCTCAGTGGTTTTGTGTTGTTTCCCAACATGCAGGAGATTGTTTATGACACTACTGAAAATCCCAGTCTGTGCTCCCAGAGATTCAGCTCGAGGGAGGGTGTGGGCAGAGCTTTTCTCTGTCTAGTCTCCTGGCAAAGTCAATCCACACCTTGTATAGTCAATTCACAAATAAATAAGAACTGGCAACAACAGGTTTGTCAGTTTGGAGGCCTTACTGAAAAACTGTCAGGGAAAAGAGCGTTGAGTTAGCCCCAAATAAATATTATGATCCTGGAGATTCTTTTAAGCAAGGAAAAATATCCTAAACTCATTTCCACTCATCCAAACATTTTACTTCTATGAATGACACCTTTTGTTTAGTTTTCACATAGTTTATTCGTTCACTTTCAAAATACACACCACTTTTCAAACAAAGATGTAATTTTGAAATTAAAAGCTAGAAGAATGTTTCAAAAATAACAAAATACTTGGAAATTTCTGTAGTCTCCCTTTCTGTTTTATTTCTTTTATTAAAACTATTTGCTAATGTCAGCCTGGTATTATGAATAACCTCTCTTGTGCTTATACTGTGGTGTTGGGCAAATTTACTGCTGGCTGAAAGAATTTTGTTCAGTTTTGGGGTAAACTGACAGATAAACTGTTCAAGTGCCTGGCAACAGCTAAGAAAGGGTGGTGAGCAGAAAACCACCAGTAGTGAGCTGATTAGGCATTGACAAGTCTTCAAAGCTAGCAAGGAGGAAAGGGGATATCTTTTAGTATGATCCTGAAATGAATGGCAGACCAAGGAACCACAGTGTACCCACACATGGCCCTTGTGAAATTGCGTGTGTTTGTTTTTTCCCTTCTGCCTAAGTCCAGTCATTTTCTGTCTTCCATGTCTGTGCTTGTACAATCCTGCCAATGATAAAACCAGTTCTGTGGTTTTGTGGTGCTCTTTGCTGGAGTTTAGTTTATGCAGATGAGTATTCATTTAAAAACGTGTTTGATTGCATCTGTTCTTTGGACAAGTTAGAAGTGAAAGAAGAAAAAAAAGAATTCTTCTTACACCTCACATCTCGAGAGGAATTATCCCTGACTCTGTCTCCTGAAGACACTGTTGCTGCACATGGTTCAAAAGGGCTACTCCACACCCAACAGAAGCGGTGTCCCTCTGACATATGAAATATGTAGGAGATTATATCCTGGTGATGCCCTTCCTTTTCCTCAGTTGTGAAGGGATATTACATTAACTAGTTCAGAGCCAAACCTGAGTCAGGAGACATCTCAGGCAAGATTCAGTTAGTCCCACGTAAATGTGTCATTTGTGATGACCTGAGGTGTTCACTTGGCTTCTAGAAGGGTGAACATTTCCCCTACGTCTCTTCTTATACCTGCCATCTCTGCATGGATGTCCTCCTGACCCTGGGGTGCCTTAGATGTCTGTGTAAGAGCTAATCCATCAAGGATTAAGTGTCTGCTGTGAGGAGAGCTGAATGACCCTCTGCTATCCATCAACGAATAGCAGGATTCTCTTGCCTTAGTTTAAATGCATGGTGTTACTTGAGATGCTCTGGAATATCCAAGTTTTAGGTTCGGTTTCTAGAAATGAAATATTTACACCACTTCCATGGATTTCCTTGGAACAGTGGTAAGGAAAAATTCGAACACTTGTACAGGCAGTTTTACTAGACAGGGAGAATAAAGGAGAGATTAGAGGGCCTGTTAATCCAAATTAAGAAAAATTCTGAAATATTGCTATTGATTCCCTTCTGAGTGTGCCCTTGGACCTTCTGTGTCCCATTTGCACAAGGGATCTAGAGTGGTCTCTATTCTCCTAAAGCAAGAGGCTCTTGGGATATTTTATCCTTTGGGATATGGCACCCAAGCACTTATATTTAAACACTTTTCTTGAAGGCCAGTCATTAACACCATGGTAGCATTGGAGACGTGGCTTTCCCAAGGCCATGCACTGTTCAGTGGCAGAGGTACAGCTGTGCTCACATTCCTTGGGTCTGATCCCTCACAGTGACACCTGGACATCCATCCCCACTGGTTCTCCTTGAGGCAGATTAGGAGTTGGCATTACTGCCCACCCATTCCTGCCCTCAGTCCCTCTCCATCCACTATTACCTGTTCTCTTTGACACCCCTCACTTTCTGTTGCTGCTCCCTTGGGCTGAGCTGCTTCCTGGCATTCACAGCAGAAAGCTGAACGTGATGTCTCATGCTGCTGGGTTTGCAGGGAAAGGAGATGGATCAGGCAGCCAAGGAAAAAAGACCATCTCACATCAGGACTCCTGACAGAATGCCTTTGCTTGCATGGCACTGATGGCATCATTGGAGGTGGAGCTGGCAGTGTCCTGAATTTAATACCCGCAAATAAGTGGAAGCTGGGTGCAAGTCTGTGGTTTTAGAGTGCTGCTCGCTTTTGGCCAGAACTAAACACCCAGGGAGGGGAACCTGAAAATCTATAATAACCACAGTTAAAAATGCACATGGATGATGGAGCTGGATCCTGTTCACTGACTTTTTCCTGTGTTGAAAACAAGTACTGTTTTGTGAGTAGTGGGGGTGTCTGCCTGCAGATCAAGGTGTGGGGAGCCCTCAACAGCAAGCTGATAAGGTCTGAAAGGGTCTCTTTGAGCCTCCTGGAATGAACCGCCTCCTTAGTTCCAGTCCTCAACAAATAACATCAAATCATTAACCCATGTTCACTCACCTCTCCCGAGGGGAAGTGGTGTCTGGGTGAAACACAATACGAGCAGGCTTCTGAAGGAAGTCATAAACTCGGGTCTGCCCTTCCCCACGAAGGCTGGAGAGAAAGCAGGTCTGTTTGCCAGGTGTGGATGGGTCACTACAGCACCGCACCACCAGAGGGTTGTGGGCTCTGCCTGTGTTTCCCAGTCCTCCTCACAAGCTTAGCTGAACCCACTGTTGATAAAGACTCTGATTTACATAAGAGAAAAGAAACCTGATTATATATTTGCTGTAGCATAGGTGGGTGTGTCTAAGTGGGGACATGAAAGAGCAGGAGATGGGGGAGAGTTGATGATGCCTGGATACAGATGGGGTATATGCTCAGCTGAAGCTACTTGAGAAGGTTTAGTTACTCCCCAAAAAAGGGGGAAATTTGGACGGCTCCCTGTGGAGCAGCTCCAGATTCCTGAACACAGATGCTGACCTGGTGGGGATAAGGCAGGGTAGGGCTGGGTCAGGTTCTACATTCCTCACTCCTCATTCCCTTTCTGTGTCAAAGCAGAGAAGAAGAAAGGGAGGTCGGCCACCTTCTACCCTGTAGACAACACTCCCCTCGTGCTCGCAGTGGATGAGACACAACCGCCAGCACTCAGCAGCAGCAGCATGGAGCCCGTGGGTGTCAGCACGGAGATGGCCCTGCTCAGCAACATCCTGGCAGCCTATGCCTTCATCACAGGTACACCTGGTGGCCCACACCTCCCCGGGCTCCTGCAAGCTTTTTGTAGACCCTCCTTTCACAGCCACCTGGGGCTGAATCTGTCTCTCTGACCTCTTTGTGTATTTAATGCTTCTCTCAGCGAATTCTCCCTTGAAAGGCCTGACCGGGGCAGCTCTAGCAGACAGTGTATAACAGAGTTTATTGTGCACTGCTTTCCACTGGGTCTGCTCTCATCTGGGGTTAAGTACAATGTAATCTTACGTGTGGTATTATTCCTAAGGCTTCATTTTCCTGGAGATCAAAGCCTGGCTCATTAGGGAGGCAAGTTTGTTGTCCTGTAATTTGGAAAATAAGCAGCACTCAAATCTTTACACTGCTTAAGAGAATTTGGCTTGTCTTCAGTAGAAGTGTGAAGATGAAGTAACTTGAGAGTCTACTTATTGTGTATTCAAATATAGTTTAGTATAAGATTTCCCTGGATCACAGTTTTATCTTTCACCCACGTGTATCTTTCAAGTAACAGGGGAGCAGTCTTCTAAAAAATTCACTTTAAAAGGTGAAAGAAAAGTGACAGAACCAGGGGCAATGCCTTTAAACTGAAAGAGAGTGGGTTTAGATTAGACATTAGGTAAAAATTCTTTACTGTGAGGATGGTGAGACACTGGCACAGGTGGCCCAGAGAGGTTGTGGCTTCCCTATCCCTGGAAGTGTTCAAGGCTATATTAACTAAAACTCCAGTATTTGTGAGCTGCTTTTTCATGTCTGCCTGCTAATTCAGCCTTGCTAATTCATTAGAGTATTGCATTCTTGGTGCCATGCTCTTGCTCTTGCTGAGATGCCACTGTGCTGCCAATGCAAGTGTTTGGATTTGAAGCACCTAACTTGGGCTTTGCACTTTGGAGCCACTGAGTGGATTAGCAGAAGTGTTTCTGCATATTATTTAGTGAAGAGTTCTTCTAAAAGGACCATGAATGTTAAAAAAATTTCTGCTCTTCTGCACATCCACTGCTGACATCAGGATCCATCCTTTCATGACAGCCCTCAGAGTCAGGCAGAATAAATGGAATTAGTAGTGTTCTTCACAGAAGATAGCTGTTTTCTTGCATGGGTTTCTCCAAGGAAAAGTTAGAAAAACAAACTTTAAAGGAGTCTCCTATCTATCACACTTCTCCCTCCTTACCTACAGCTACCGTTTTTTTACATGAAAATACCTTCCCATCCCTACTATAAAACAAAATGCTCTTAATATTGTATTCCCCATCTGAACAGTAATGGGCAGAGAAAGTTGTAAGATTAATAGTCTAGTTGGGACTGTGATTCAGGGCTGCTCACATGGAGCATGGACTTTGCTTCCATTGAGCATGGCAGAGCTCTTTGACTCTATGTTGGTTTTAGGGCACAAGGTCTTGATCCATCCCTGTCACAAGGTGTCAGCCTTGGCAGGAGCCTCCAGATTTTACTGCAGCACAGACAACTTTACCTGTCCTGTTGCTGTGGGATTTGTCTGCCCTCTCTTGATGTGACCTCCCTGTGTTGTGTTCACATGCACTGGATGTCAAATGGGCAAACTCAGACCTCAAAACTGTGGTTTCCAGTGCTGAGTTCAGGACTTGGTTGCTTATGATTTCCAGTGCATCATGAAACCATAGAATGTTTTGGGAAAGACCTTTAATATCATCTGGTTCCCATGTTCCTCACCATGGCTGTTAGATGGGTTTTAGTCTCAGTGAAATGTATGTCCAGTTTGTTATTTATTATAAAAATAATTGGTAAATGACCCATGGATTGAAACAACAGATGTCCTAAAGCATCTTTATCTGCTGTATGTAATTTAGCCTCTGCTTTTGGTGGAAGTGATGGATTTGTCGTGATTTATTTTGTTACATGTGACTATGGAGAGGTTTTAGCTTATGACTTCAAAGACAAATTCTGTCACAGGGCACAAATGTCATTTACCTAAAACTAGAGCACTGCAAAGCCATTCCTTCTTCATATTTCAGATTTTGAACAGCAGAGCAGTTGGATTTTTTTTGTGCCTGGCTGAGTTTGGAGCTGTGAAGGCAGCTCAAGCCACAGCTGATGTCCATAGAGGATCCATTATAGTGGCTCAGGAGAGGCAGGGTACTGAGCAGCCAGGGAGGGCTGGCTCTGGGTCACACATCTTCCCACTGCTCCTGACCACAGCCCTGGTGCCAAAGAGAAACAGTAGTGCAAGAACTGCTCTGTTTTGTGACACTGAAAACATCCCTCAGGTGCTCTCTGCAGACTGAAAGTGCTGCATTCAGGGTTTCCCTGTGCTGGTGAGTTGTCTCAGAATAGGAGTTTGCAAAAGAAAATTGTAAACAGGCAGGGGCAATATAAAACAAAATGTCTTGGGGCAGAGGGTGGTGGATACTCTCTGATCCACTGCAGGAAAATGAATCTATGGGGTTTTGCTTTTTCATGAGTAAAATGCAGGCTTGAAAGGATTATCCTCTATATTGCCTTTCCTCTCTCCTGGCAGTGGGGTATTTTTCAGTCTGGGGAGAGCATCCACAAATAGTGGAATCCCTTCTGTGCTCAATGGTGTTCACATTTTCTGCACAAAATGGCAATTTTGGGTGGGCAGCTGCAGGTGAAGAGTCTGCAGACTCAGTCACTCACACATGCAGAGTTTTGCAGTGCACAGAGAAGTGCCAGTATTAGCAAAAACCTCTGAGCTCATTTCCACCATCTTTTTTACTGATATTCCCATAAAAGAGCTGGAAATCTTCCTATGGACAACTGAATAGTAAAAATCACTGCACAGCAGGAAGCAAAAGAGTCTTGATTTGTAGCTATCATGGTTAGGTATCAGAGCCAGTTAGGTGTCCCTCTCATCCCAGCTTCCAGAACCTATTTCTTCAGAAACAGGGAAAAAGTGTGAATAATGTCAATGTGTAATGAAATTAGTAGCTGATCAAACAGAATAATACTGTTTAAAGCTCAGTCTTGCAGAAGACTCAGAGACACCTTTTATTTGAAAGCTGAATTTCTTTATAGAATTAGGTTTTTAATTAGATGCAATCTCTGCCTACAAACCTCAGACCTGTTATTTGTCGTGGACCTGTTCCAAAACCTGCCTGAGTGTTTGCAAAGTCTTCAGCAGTCTCAGTGACAGCTGGATCTGTCTTTGCAGTCACAGTCGATCAGCAAGGCCAGAAACGTCCCTCGTGGTTATATAAATATTAAACATTCAAAATGTATCAGAGCTCTTCCAGTGCCTCCTTTTGGGCAGGAGACTTTTCCCATTTTTGTCACTGCATTCAGGATGAAGCAGTTGGAGGGAAACCTCCACAAATTCCTGTTTTATTCTTCTTCCATAAGCAAAGCTTTGCTGCCAAGTTATTAACAAGGGGCTTCCAAAATACAACCCAGGGGAGATCATTCCAAATTTTAGGCTGCTTGGCCTGAGCCTTATTAATAAGGGGCTCCTGGAGAGCTTCCTCTGTTCTACCAGGGGATTTCAGCAGCCTGTGGGGCTGACTGTGAATTCCCTGGAAGATTTTACTCCTACTGTTTATCTGGCCGTGCTTAATGCTGAACCTTTTACTGGGGGCCCTCTGAAATTTTCCTCCCCACTGAGGTTTCAGAATGCATGAAGCCATTACAGGAAGCCAGCAGCGTTAATGCCTAGATTGTTTTTTATTTATTGAAACAATTTATTATAATAGCAATAACAACCTTGGCCTGGGGCATTTCCTGGGGAATTAATGGCAGTCTGGGCTGATGCTCCCAGCAGATTGTTAGCCCTCAGGAAACAAACTCTGTAATTGCAGCTGGTTTGATTGGAAAAATAAAATAAAATGTGTTTCTAATTTTTTTGGCCAGTCTGAGTGCCTAGAAAATGGTGGCTTTTGTATAGAGGGTTGTGTAGAGCATATATCTTCTGTCTGCATGGACTAATTTCAGGTTTGAATCAGTGACATTTTCATCAATGCTTTTGGTCTAGAGAGAGAAATACAAGGAAGGGGAAAGGTAACCCCAGCCAAAGAGATTGACAGAAACTGGCTCCTGCTGGAACCTCTGAGCTGTCATCCACAGCAGTGGAAGATAAAGCTTCAGTGGTCAAAATCCATGTTTTAATGAGTGTATACACACATGCACATGCAAGAATGCATATCAAAATCGTGCTAACTCCTGCTACTGATGTCCATATAATTTTAAAGAGCTTTTTTTTCAAGTATAATGAGTGTTTTGAGGAGCTTCACTGTTGTTGTGATGAATCTGGGCCACCTTTGATCTTCTGTAAGGTGCTGAACATCCATTTGCTGAAGAAGGTGCCTGGTTTTGGTCTTTACAAGTAGAACATGCAATGGGGTAGGCTCTCAAAATTACTAGTCAACCATCAAACCCCCAAATCTAGGCTATTGCTGACTCGGCTACTTCAAGTGAGAAAAAGCAGAGCCCGTGGTTTTTAGCTTAAGTTGCTCTTTCTGCTGTGAAAAAAAGAGATGCTGCTGTGCAAGTGGATTGTATGTATGATAAATGCCAAGAGTGCAGTGGAACAGAGGGTTAGAGCTCTGTGAGGAAGTCCAGACAATGTCTCAGATGTTGACAGAGTAGTTGTAGGAGCTCATAAATGCCACTGGAGCCCAAAGATTCAATTACAGCCCTTGCACTGCATGAAGGGCTCTATGGACGAGCACAAGCAGGGGAAGAAAAATGGTTGCTTAAGTAGCAATCGTGGTAAAATTGCTCTTGAACTGGATACAGTAGCATGGAAAAGGAGTGTGGAGGAGAAAGGAAAAGCAGGACACAGCAAAATCGGGGGCAGAGAATCCACATGTGTGTGTGTGTGTCAGACTCCAATCTATGGTTTTTTTATGAGCTGCTCTAAAGGAGTGAGCAGTGGAACTAACACAACCAAATCAAGGCCATGTATGTGCAGAATGTGGTGCTGAGGGAAGTGTGCCTGGCATCCTGTCAGCCAGGCAGAGCCAGGGCAGACTGCACCCAGTGCCTCCCAGTCCTGCTCATCTGCTCACACTCCCACAGTACAGGTGAAGGGCTCCCTGCAAAAGGAGCTGGGTGATTTCTGTCCTCACTTAAATTGCACATGGAGGTGCTATCAGGTAGTGACTGCTTTTCCTGTTCTTTTTTTCTTTGCTGTTCATAGAGGACTGGATGGGCAGCAGCAGCTTTTGCTTTTTCCTCCTGCTACACAAAGGAGGCTAGAGTTTTAATCTGAGTCCTGACCCTTGAATTCAGAGTAGCCACTGCCTTCAATGGAGGCAGGATTTCACTCAGCCAGACTGCTGCAGGGGCCATTGGCACAGTTTCTTGCCTGCTCTGGTATCTTCTCTTTTACCTTTACAATTGTGCTGTCTCACTTTTGTAAAATATCTTCATTTAAAGCCTGTGGCTTTGGTCTCACTTGACCTTCCAACTGCTGCTGCATTTCATAGAGTTGTTTGGTTGGAAGGAACCTCAAAGACCATCTAAAGATCACCAGTTCCAACCCCTCTGTCATGGGCCCACTGGCACATTCACTTTAGTGTCCTGCTCATTCTTTCCATTACAGCAGTTTGCAGGAGTCTGGTCCACATCTTTATTTTTGGACTTATCTGCTGCACTTTCCTCATCTTTCTTTGTCTTGTTTTTAGCCTGATTTTTCCCATGTCATCCACACTAACCACTCTTGCAGCAGTCTAATGATTTATTAGCCAATGATTTTCAGGTTATCTTAACATCTTCTTCCACCTTGTTTCATCAGTCACCTTTGAGGTTCATTTGGGAGAGAAGTGAGAGCACAAAGGCATTTCACCTCTGTAACTGTTCCATAGCACCTCCAGGCACTGACCTACACACTGCCTAGAACAGCACAAGCCAGTGTTTGGGCTCTGACCACAGACTCAGAGAATAATTTAGGTGGAAGAGGCCTCTGGGGGTCACCAGGTCCAGCCCCCTGCTCAGAACATGGCTAACTTCAAATTTAGAGCCAGCTTTGAAATTAGAGCAGGGTCTTGCCCTGCTCAGTTTTGAACATCTCCAAATAGTTTCCAGTTCACCTTTTACAAACTTTGCTTTAGGAGAACAGCTGGAAAGGACACTTCTAAAAGCACTGTGCAGGGAACTGAAGCCTTTTAGCTACAGAGATCTTTTGGGGCCAAAAGTCAGGTTCTCAGCTGTTGGAAGTTGTTACAGATCCATTACTGCGTTCAAGGGAATAAGACTCATCTGAGGAACTGACTCCATTTTTGAGCTCAAGACACCCAGCAGACACAGCAGAGTAGAGCTGGCCTTGACACTTCTGCTCACTTCACCTTTAACTATTTAGTGTACCTATAAACCAAGATGATTCAGCCCAGGGGAATGGTAGTAACAATATTTATCATAATTACACTTCTAAGTAGTCCCATGAAAAAAAAAAAAAAAAAAGGAAAAAAAAAAAANGAAAAAAAAAAAAAAGGAGGTTGTAAATAAACAAGATGACCTAGTTTGAAAGGCATTGTGGATCCTTTGGAGTCTTGTTATATCACCTCAGAAATGTGGCTGTGCAGGACTCACCCTGTTGGTGCACTGACTCCAGCTCTGCCTGTGGAGCACAGGTAGATATTTTGGTGGTCTGGGCAGGGAGCCAGCACTCTTGCCTTAGATAAGCAAATGAAGTCTATGAATAAATAATATGCATTTTTGCCATGCTGCCAAGCCTCCCATTTCAGCTGGGCCACAGCACAGGGCATATAAAGTTTTGTAATCATCTTTCTGCCTGGTTTGAAGGCAGTGAATGTGACAGCAAGATGCACTTTCCTACAGCTG
>VZTR01002634.1:518624-533442 GCA_013400775.1 Chaetops frenatus | reverse complement strand
TTCCTATGGATAGCAATGCACAATGTTTTATATATTTTATTAAAAAAATAATATTAAAAAAAGTCTGTGTTTACCAGAGGAAAACCAACCCAGAAGAAGCCATGTCTGACAACAAAATGGGTAATAAATGCTAAATAAACTCTGGTTTGCTTCAATACAATTGAATTTACATCCTCACTTTTGGCATAGGTGTTGCTTGAGGGAGATCTTTGGAAGAGTAGCACACCTCTGCAAGCAATCAAGGCTGATGTCTTCTACATGCAGGGAACTGGCAGCACCTTTTTTTTTTTGGCTGCAGCCCATCAATCTGGTTCTGTGGTTCACATGGGCAGGAGAGCTGAGCAACAAGTTGGTACTGAAGGGGCCACCCCAAAGTGGTCGTGATGCTTTGAGTCTGTCCCCCAGACTCGCATCATACCTGGGCCAGAAGCAAATGTTAAATAACTAAGAAAGAAGGTATGGAAGAAAAGGTGCAATGTTTTAGTGCTTCTTCACTCGTTGTCCCCTGGAGTTTTCAATGGGGTATCACCACCCCCTTCACTCCCCAAGCACCAGTTCACACCACCTCAGTTGAAGAACTTGGTGTTTCTCACATCTGCACAGCACTGCTGTAGCCTGCATGGCTTTGGGGTCTGCTCCTCTGTCATTTAGGCATGGAAATATTATTTCCAGAATCTTAAGGGTTTGCAAGGAAAATAAAGATGAAAAGCTCTGACTACCCAGAACTTTCCCTGAGCCTTAAGGAGAGATGGAGATGGGTGGACCTGCCCACAAGATGACTGAGGATGTTATAAGGGGTTGTGTGCTGTGCCAAACAGCTGCGTGGTGGGACAGACCCCTGGCACTTGGGGCCTTCTTGGCACTCGGGGCCTTCTTGGCACTCTTTGGGATCACTGGTGCTTTTCCCTGGGTGAGGAAAGCTGCACTGGAAGTGCCCACAAATACTTCTTGTGGCTCCTGCAGGATGAGAGCAAAGCTGAGTGTGTACCTGCAGCTGGTGGCTCTGGCAGTGTCACAGGTCAGGCTGGCTGCTGAGAGGTGGCCTCACCTGGGAAGGCAGTTTAAGCACAGCAGAGTGATTCTGGGTCTGGTCCTGTAGAGATTTGAATGGGAACACTCAGTATTGAACTGGGATGCAATTTTTGCATCTAATATGTGGAAATAAAGAAGGTGGCAGCTCCCAAGCCCTGATGCATTGCCAGGTGCTTTAGCTGGAATGTCAGACACGCTCTGCTGAGGGTGTTGAGGAGCAAAGACAGGGTGAGGTCAGCGGGGTCAGTTCTGTTGGCCGTGTGTTTTCCCCTACAATGATACAGTCCCTCAACCTTGGTGATTAAAGGACAGCATATTTTCAGATTTAGAGTGCTGTGTCCTGGAAGATAGCTTGCAAAAATGATTTTTAAAATGTTATAAATGAATGGATTTATGTGTATGATTTTCCCAAATGACTTCTTTTTGACCAGAGGAAAGAACAACTGTGGTAAATCTGAGTATACCTGATATGCAACTGTGGGATTAAAATACCTGCTTCAAATGTAAATCACAACCAAACTCCAGTTACAAATGGATGAACAGTCCTCCCTTAGCGTTGCGAGTTCTGCTGTAAATCTTCCAGATGAAGTTTGAAATAAAAAGGAGCAGAGTTGAGCAGACAATCCCATCCCAGTCTTGCCCTAGGTAAAAAGATGTAATACAAGTTGTCTCACTGTCTTCACACCACAAGCAATACCTTCACGTACTTTCTAGCTCGTATTTTGTCTCAGGGACTTGCATTTCTAAGAAGACTAAGACTAACAAAAAAGAAAAACTGCATTCCTTTGAGCTATGGAAAAGACTTCAAGTCATTTGGTAACTATTTCTCGATTTGTCTCAAAAGTGCTCAATAGTTTGTCTGAGGGACAAAACACTGTCAAAATTTGTGAGGCAGAAGTTTGGTGGTTTGCCTTTAGCTTTAGCAATGGAGCAGAACCAGTCACCTGGAGTATGGAAGAGCTGGATTCACTGGGGGTGGGCTCAAATTTGAATTTCTTACCCCATAAAAGAATATCTTAAGCATACGCAGTTTAGACTTGTCTGGTTTCCACCTTCTGTGTTGTGCTCAATGTGTCACGTGAGATATTAAGACACTCATAAAGGCAGGGAGCAGAGAATGGTTGCTTTTCTACCAGCCTGCTGTAAACTCCTCTGGTAGGAGGTTATGCATAGCCTCTGCTCTCTTCCATGCTTACTTAAGTTTTTATATTAAAATGAAGTATTATTTCCAGAATAACACTCTTCAAACTCCCCAGGACAGATAAAGGTGTTGGAATCAATTTCTCCTGTTCCCTGAATGAAATTCCTAATCCCTGACCTTTTGGGTAAAGAGGTGCTGAATTAATTTTCCTTGTGAATCTGTTTTTTGTGCCTCAGTTTAACTTTAGAATTTTATAACAGGGGATAACAGAGCAATCCTGGACTGATCACGGGTGGAAGCACATTAAATTGTATTTGAAGGAGCAGCATTGCAGTTGTCACGTGCCATCTGCTGGGCCCAAAGCTCGGGGCAGGTGAGACTTGAACAGTGAAGTGCCTGTGCTGGACACATTCACACCTCTTGCAGCAGCAGGATACTTGGATTAGTAACCATAGAGCCATGCAGTTGTACCATGTTGGCTTAGTAAATGAGTGTGATGGGTTGGAAATCTGAGAGTTGCACTCCTGGGAGAAGATGAACACATGGAAGTGGTGGGTCAGGTTTTCAGAGCGTCGACTGCACATTCATCATCCTCCTGTCTGGCAGATGGGGCTGGTTACAGAAGTCATGGCTGTGCATGGAGAGGTGGCAGAGGGGATATCTGCTCCAGTCAGACCCCCACCCTGGTGTCCTACTCTCTCCCCATGGTCCCTGACTGCACAGGGCCATTTTCACCTCCCGTCACCATTGGGCCATTGGCACTGACCTCCTTTGTGGACCTGTGTTCAGTGTACCCTGAAAATCTCAGTAATACGGTGTTTGCTGCCTTTCCCATGTCCACCCTGGTGTTCATATCCTCAATGAATTCCAGCTGGTTAATGAGGCATACTTTTCCTTTCCAGAAACCACAGTGCCACTACTTAACCCCTTGCATGCCATCCTTCCCAGCACCCCGGGGGCTACACAAACAAAGTGAGCTCCCTGAGCCATGGTGCTGCCAGGATGTACAGCATATGTCTGTGATGCTGCAGGGAATCTGAATTTCCTTTTGTGCTGCATGGAGTGTCTCAAGTTTCTGGAGGTGTCACAAGCAATTAATCATAGACTGGCCCAGAAATCCTTACGCTCAGAATCACTGTGGAGGTTTCATCGTAGTGAAGTTTTAATAATCTGATCTGAGTTTCTGGTGTCCTTAGATACCCCAAAAAAGTAATTCTCAGCGTTGCTTGCCTTTGCTTGTCCACTCATTAGCAGTGGTGCAGCTTTCCCTGGCACGTAATTTCCTCTATTTTTTGTGGTTGTCTCAAGGACTCTCAGTTAAACACAACCAATCAAAAAGGCAGAAATGGTTTTGGTTCCTCACAGGGCAGATCACCATTATGTGCTTTCCTACACCCCTGGGCTGCAGGCACTCTCTTACTCTGAGTGATGTGGTGATTTGGTAGTATTTAAGCAAATATTTAAGCAAATCAGTTGTTTTGGGGGTTTTCAGTTGGGGGACACTGAATGGATGGATTCCAGTGACAGTGGTGCAATGTCACCATTCATTATTGCACCTGGGGCACTGGGGTGATGGCACTGGGAATGATGTGTGGGCTGAACCATGACTGTGGAAGCTGCTTGGAGGGTGTGTGCCATGGGATGCTCTGGGAAGTGTGTTCTAAGGCACACTTGCTCATATCATGGGAGCCAGTCAGTTCCCCAGGTGGATCTCTCCAGAAGGATGGATGGCTTTGTCCTCAAGGCAAACTTGAGAGCAGCTGGCTCATGATTTTCCTTGGGAGGTCTCTGCTTTCTGAGGGGGGGAATAAGATACATTCCTTGTTCGAGTTCCTGGAAATTTGGACAGAATAACTCGAGAGTCAGGTTTAAGGGATGTTAACACTGGTTCTCTTTTACCTCAGTCTGATCACAAGTGGGAGCTTAGGAAGGTCCTCAGAAGGAGAGGAGGTGCTGCACCAATGTGCTCCACTCCAAACTTCTGATCAGACCCTTTGATGGTTGGGAACGAGGGACAGGGGACTCCTGCTGCTGTAGGAGTAAGTGATCACCTGTAACCACCAAACAAAGCTCCCTGGTGCTGAGGCTTCAACAGGAGCCAGGGCAATGGGGCCACTCTGATGATCAAAGGCTGTTGGCACAGTACAGGGGCACTGAGGTCAGGACCATGGGCATGGCCAGGCTTATGTGACACCCACCACCACTACTACTGCAACCTGCCAAAAATGACAAGGTTCCCTGGCCTGCTCCTCTGGAACCAGTTCCTGAGGAACGTGAGGGACAGGCTTGAGTTTTTTGGTGCTGGAGAAGACACTAATTTGGGGTGTAGGAGTAGACTGGTGGTAACTTGCTCACCTACATGTGTGTGTCAGTGATGGCTTCACACTGCACTTGTGCACTTGCAAACACGTGGCTGCTTCCCAAATCATCCAGGACTGTCAGAATCATCCAGAAAACCTCTCAAAGTCATAGAATCATAGAATATGCTCAATTGTAAGGGACTCAAGGATCATCAAAGTCCCACTCCTGGCTCTGCACAGGGCACCCCAAGAATCACACCATGTGTCTGAGAGCATTGTCGAAACACTTGCTGAGCTCTTGTCAGGCTGGTGCTGTGACCACTTCCCTGGGGAGCCTGTTCCAGAGCCCAGCCACCCTCTGGGGGAAGAACTTTTTAAGTAATATCAACCTAAACCCCTCCTGACACAACTTCAGGCCTTTCCCTTGGATCCTGTCACAGGTCACAAGAGAGAAGAGATCAGAGCCTGCCCCTCCTCTTCCCCTCACCAGGAAGTTGTAACTGCAATGAGATGTCCCCTCAGTCTCCTCCAGGTTGAACAAGCCAAGTGACCTCTGTTGCTCCTCCTATGGCTGAGAGCCTTCACCAATATGGATGCATTTTTAATTCCAGAAAATCACCACATGATTTTATGTTTTGTTACAGCTGCTTTGTCTTTTCACTTTCCACCCTAATGAGTGAATGAAATGGTAAAACTAAAGCCTCAGGATCCCTCCCAAAGTCTAAGCAAATCCAAGTGTGTTTTATTTTATTTAATTCTACAATAATAGGGTCTAAATAAAGTGCTTGGAAAAGTATTTTTGTGGGAATTGTTTTTCTTTTTGATTAAAAGACATTAATTTTAAAAGAGAGTTCTCCAAATTGTATGTGATACTTTCTTATCAGCTGTTATTCCAGAGGAACTTCTAATCAGTGGAGAGGGGTATGCTGTTGTGATGTTGTGCTCAATCCATCATTCTTTGGAAGCATTTTTAATTTTAAATGTCCCAGTCCCTCCTATGTTACTCCTTTGCTGAGCAACCTCTTGGAGTCCACCTCCCATTTCACCCCTAGATTGCCCAGCCATGGTCAGGGCTGTAATTTGTGGCAGACCACATTCCTATGGCTGATTTTTCCTTCTCTGCTTTTCCTAGGTGGCTGGGGATCTGTGCTACCTGTTTTCTGCCAGCTGCTGAGGAAACATGGAATTATGGCACTGGAAGGGACCTTGGCTTTCAGTAGTTCATCTGCCATTTTCCTGTCTAACGACATGTGGACTAGGGGCAGGGGTGGAGGTGGAAGGGAAAAAATCAAAACCTGGATTTGGATAGCTTTTCTGTTGAAAGCCATTGTTCTGAGCAAAGCTGGGTGGCTGGGAAGGAGAGGAAATCCTCATGTTGAGTCTGAGCTTGAACAGGGAAAATGCAGTCTTAGGAGGAACCTGTTTCTGCCAAGGCTTTGTGTCCTTTGCCAAATGCAAACATTGCCCCTTTGGCACCTCCTGAGAGCTTCAATCATTTCTCTTGCATAATGCATTTATGTTTCTGGAGAAAAAACTTCCTGAGGACAAAGAGTGACAGCACATGTGGAAAAAAGTAGTTTCTTTCTTTGAACTATTAGAAAACACCTTTCCTTTTTCATTGTGACTTCATGAAGAAATATAAGCTATAATGATGTGATGGAAATTGGTATTTAAAAGCCCTGAAATGGGACATCTAAATGAAAAGGTATTTTTCTTTGCAGTTTCTGCCAGAGCATTGACTTGGCTTGTTTCTTTTCTGGGGCTGTTTGGAATCTGATGTTACTCTGTATCACGAGTGAAACCAAAACTCCCCTAGCACTTTTCTGGGGACGTGGTGCCATACTGGGAAAACATCCTTTGGCTTTTGAAAATGCAGTAATTTGTACATTCCATTTCTTGCAAAAGTCTTTGAAATTCCCTTTCATGAGGAATGGTCCTCTCTTAATTTCTGGTGTGAGGGAACTTTTAAAATGAATGGATTGTTTAGAAGGGACAGAAGTATTTCTCCTTCCTCCTGCATTTTTGAAGCCTCTGGACTGCCAATGAGCAGCAGAGTTCAGAGGCTGATGGTTTTTTAGAACTGTTCTTTGTATTGATTTCTTTGTTTGCTGGCTGCTCTGAAGTAACTGACCCAACTGGACTTCTGTGTGTTGCTGTTTCAGCCCACAGCTGTCCTGCGTGTCCAAGTTCCCAAAGTGATTACAATACCAGTGATGGATCTGTGCATTCCTGGCATCTTTTAAAAAGACAGTTTAAGAGAAAAAGTTCAAGAGGGATCAAACAAACCAATGTGAGTCAGAACTGGTGGCTTTGCATCCAAAACCAATGGAGGATTTTTCTCCTAGAACTGGAAGTGGTCTGTTTCTTCTGAGTTTCTTCTGAGAAATAACTGAAAAACCAGAAAAAGTGGTTGCTACCGATAGTGCCTTGAAGACTGTACATCTCACCAGACAGCATTTCCAGAGGATGCTTTTCCTGGGAAGGAAGGTTGAATGATGTCTGACAAGACTCTGAAACTGCCACTCACAACCTTGGAGTGCTTTTGAGACTCCCCTGATGGTTCCTTGAGTATATCAGCATCTCAGCAGGCTTTTCTGCCTGGATCTGAGGTCAGGGCTGCAGTACCAGAGGTGCTGGGTCTCTTGTGCACCAGGGGAGGACAAACACCAGCAGCACAAGCAGGGATGAGGCTGGTGAGGAAGAGCCTCTCCCCAAATCACTTACTGAGGCCTGGGGTCACCAGGGAATGGGCTCTGGCTCATTGGTGAGGAGAGGAAAGGAGAGAAGAGAGGGTCAGGAACAAGAGGTCTGAGAAACAGAGAACCTCTTGAATCTAAGCACCCTGCTTCCCAGGTCCCTCTCCCCAACATCCAGGTGTTCCAAAATCCCTCCCAGCTGTAGTCCCCTTCTGGAGGCTTCTTTGCCTGGTGACATAGGTCATGGCACAGTCTCCACTAGGTTACTTGCTCCTTTTGGATGAAAGCTCAAGCCTTAAAAGCTTTATTTCCAGACCATGAGCCCCTTTCAGCAATGAAAACTTTTTCTAGTGAGGAATAAGTCCTCTCTATCTTCCACAAAAGAAAAATCTCATTTCTTCTTGGTGTGGCTGGAGCTGTAGGTCCAACCAGTGGGATGTGATTTACCACAGGCTTATTTATACACTGGCAGTAAAGTATGCTCAGTTTTCCAGGATGGTAAAATGCCATTTGAATGTGACCTAATTATATTTACTTCCTTACTGTAAATTGCCATTGAAAAGCAAAAGCAGCAGTGAGAGCAGTCAGTGTTTATGTCTAATACACCCACTCAGACCTCCTCCAGTGAAAGGATGAAGGAGTAAATAGTTTCTGAATGTGTCATTTTGAGTTGGGCAATTTCTAGTTCATATCAAGCTATTATAGTGACAGAAAAACTCCCATAGTTCTTGACTTGTAATCTGAAATATCTCAATTAAAAATTGCCTGACAGGGATGAATGGGTGAATGGAGAAACCTCATTACAACTAAACCTTTCCCACAAGTCTGTCTTTTTAATTTTTATTTTTTTTAAATAAATGTTTTGCTGAAAACTACTTAGTTAATCCCACACACTATGAGCCAGTGGAGCTGAAGCTAAAGTCAAGCTGTACATAAAACCAGACTTTTTCAATAACAGCAAAAATTAGGGATTGGTAGAAATTAATATGTGATTGTTTTTATGTGATGGGAACACTTACACCAGTGTAGGATGTTTCTGAATGACATTCTTCATTCTGAATCAGGTGGAAATTCAGAGGTCTTGACATATGTGATATGAAAGGGGTATCAGGTGGTCTGGACAGCTCCTGCTAAATGTGTAATGTGTGACACTGAGTGTCTCCCATGGGCAATGCACTTTGGCTAAATGCAGGGTGTGCTCTGCACCACACCAGATAGAGCAACCCTGAGGTGGCATAGGGCTATCAATACCCTGAGCTATCAGAACCCTGAGCTATCACCACCCTGAGCCATTGATAACCTGAGCTATCGATACCCTCTTCAAGTGATGGCCCTGCCCATGATGGGGTGGGATTTCTGCCCCTGAGCAGTAGCTGCCCCAATTAATTGAAACTGGCTTGTTATAAAAGTAGTCACTGGGGATTTGCCTATTATTAAAGCAGTTGAGAAGCAGAAAGTCCTGAGTTCACTTCCCTGGTATCATGCTGACAAACCCACTGGAGGCCCTTGATGGGACCAGGTGCCATCAGTGCTTGCTGGAGTTTGTAGCCATCATTCACTGAGCTCAGAGAGGAAAAATGGCATCTTGTGTCCAAAGCATGTCCTGGGGCTGCCAGGGTGGGGGAAGCTGGTGTGCATGGAGCCCTTGCTCTGCCACCACACAGAGGTGAAGCCTCTCCAGCCATTCCTCTCCCATGGAGACTGATAGTGGGCAGAGGAATATTGTTAGTGAGAAAGTGTTCCCCCCTCCAAGCTCTGTGAAAGCCCCCTAGGCTGTTTGGATCAGGCATTCAAAACAAAACCAGGATGAGGGTTGGCAGCCACCTCTAAGTCCCCCAGGGAAGGATACCATTAATAACAGGGTTACATGCTCTGGTTCCATGACTGCTGGGGTAACAATGAGGTGTTTCTTTGCAGATGCTGCTCCCTCAGGCTTCATTTTCTGGAGCTGAGTGCCAGCTCCCTATCAAACTGTATCATGGCTGCAATCACTCCTCCTTCCTCTTTGCAGGTCATGGGAATGTTGGGGTGCTTTGTGAAGAGAACACTCCCAATGTGCCTGAGAGGACAGCAGTGTGTTCATCCCAGCTCAGACCTGGAGGGAAAAAGCAAGGAAAAAACCCCTTCTCTGCAGCTTTGTTTGGGCATTGCATCATGAAATGGTAATGTGTCTAATCCTTGGTCATCACCCAAAGAGACTGACCACCTTTGGGTATCTGCTATGGAGGGACAGAGGGGAAGCTGGGCAGAAAGTACTGTGAGTGATGTGGACATTCTGACCTTGGTGGGACAAAAAGCCCTGGGAACAGTAAGCAGAAGCCTGAAGAAGGAAACAGAAGGAATGTTACGTATTGCATGGGGTTTTGTCTAGAGGAAGTCATGCAGGATTATGGTTGAGTAAAGGTGCTAAGAGATGTACATATTGTGGCTGCACGAAGAGCAGTGAAGGCTGTAAAAGTATATAAACCATGCCACGGAAACAATAAATTGGGTTTTTGCTTGCACCAAGCAGAACCCCATCTCTCAATCGCTGTCAAATGGTGCCCCGTGTGAGGAGGTGAAAATTTGCCTAAAATGAGTGACCGACGGCGAGCCCCGCAGAGCTGCAGTGCTGCTGACGAGGAAGGGGGAGCCAGCCAGCAAGGAATCCCTCTGGGAAAGGAGCTGAGCCGTGGGGAACACGGGTCACAGAATGTCCACCCAAGAAGGAGACGTATTTGAACTAATGACTAAATAAATTACTGGATAAGCATGGCAAACTTTTGCCCTTGCATGATTTGAAAACCATGTTAAAATGGACAGTGGCTAAGTTCCTGGGGGTCACCCCACCCACGATTTTTACTAAAGAACTGTGGGATGAAGTGGGGGTCAAGTTGTGGCATTGTGCAACAAAAGGGGATAAGGTGGCTGCAAGTATGCTTCCCTCCTGGTTTTTGAGGTCATGATGGCCCAGGAGAGATCCCATGTCCAGGCAGAAGGCAATGCATCTTGCCCTTCCCCATGGAAAAGCCTCTCGATACAGTCTGAGGACACTGCACCTCCTCCTGTACAGCCCTCGGCTCCCGCTCTTATGGAGGGGAAAAGGGGGGGCCCCTTGCCATCTACAGGGGCATTTGTTGGGCGGTACTGCCCTGATGACAGCGAGGAGGAGCAGGAAGACCCCTCTGATCCCAGACCTATTGATCCTGAGAAAGAACTGGACCTCTACCCTCCTGATCCCCATGATTATTGGGCCTGTTTGAAACGAGAGGCGTTAAATGAGGGGGAACTGGACATCACGAGCAAGATTGTGGCACCAGACCTTTATCAAGGCCACTGACAAAATCCACAATGGGAGCCTCTGTTCTTTTTGGTTACTAAAGAGCTCTGTTGGACAGTGACAGAGCATGACTTAAGCTCTCCTTATTCTGTGAGCTTGTTGTCTTAAGTGTTTAATACATACATTATGACCCCACATGATTTAAAATTGCTCACTCAGCTTTTGCTAACCCCTAAGCAATCTTCCTTGTGGGAAACTGAGTTGTGGAAAGGATTACAAGCACTTCTTTTGACTTATGTGGGTCATAATAACCAGGCTTTGGTGACTCTCACGCTTGATCACCTTATGGGAACAGGGCCTCACACAGAGCCCCAGCCCAGGCCCAGGACTGCCCTAGAGAGGCCCTTGAAGAGATCCGTGAAGTGGCACACACAGCTTTTCTTAAGGTCCCTGATGCACAAATGCCCCTAAAAGCCTTCACAACTATTACACAACAACCTTGTGAGCCCTACATGCAGTTTATTGACTGCCTTATCAAGCACTTGAATGCCAGGTTGACCATCCTGAAGCTCGAGAAATCTTGCTTTTAAAACCTGCTGTTGAAAATGCAAACTGAGAGAGTGTAAGAAACTTCTCAAGTCTTTGCCTAACAAAGATCCAGTTTTAGTTGAAATGATTGAAGCATGCAACCTTGTTGGCATGGTGGAACACAAATATGAAGCCATGGCTGCGGCTTTTGCAGCCCTTAGAGGCCCCTCTGGGGCCCCAGGGGTCTGCTTTGGCTGTGTCAAACCTGGCCATTTGAAAAAAAGATTGCTTTGCCCTGAAAGGGCTTAAACCTAAAGCCCCTGCTCTGTGCCCACGATGCCATAAGGCAGTCACTTTGCTAATCAATGTGGCTCTAAGTATGATTTTGAAGGTCTCCTGATCCAGGGAAACCAGACCCAGAGCGTGGGTCAGCGCTGCACACAGACGGACACCCCAAGAATGACTGATTTGAGTCTCCACCCTGCAGCTGCAGGGAGCGCCGGGCCGGACCTGCCTACCTCAGTCACAGTAACTTTGCTAGATTCTTCTGTTAATTTACTTCCTACAGGAATTTTTGAACCCTTAGGATCCCAGAACAGTGCCTTGCTGTTAGGAAGATCCTCAACCACCTTGTCAGGACTATATTCTTCCCAGGGTCATTGATTTGGACTTTGTAGGAGAGATTAAAATCATGGCCTGGACTTCTTTTCCACCTTGCACTGTTCCTGAAGGGACTTGTATTGTGCAATTACTCCCTTTTCTTCACCCACAAAATGGGCAACCTCTTAAAAAAGGTCGACAAAAAAGGGTAGGGGGATTTGGTTCTACAAGGACCTCACAAATTCTCTGGGTACAGACTATTTCAGATAAAAGTCCTATGTGCAAATGTACTTTAACCCTGGGAGGACATCAGGTAACTCTTATTGGTGTCTTAGATACCAGAGCTGATGTAGCTGTTGTTTCACAGGCCAAGTGGCCTCTGACCTGGCCCCTGACAGAGGTGCCTCAAGCCCTTACAGGAACTGGGATGAGTAGTCAGAGCTTTCAAAGCTGAAGTCTTATACAAGTAGTAGGATCAGGGGGCCATACAGCTTCCATCAAGCCATTTGTTTTGCCTGTGCCCATGGTGTTATGGGGGTGAGACTTGCTTTCTCAATGGGGGTTTAAAATTCAGTCTGATTTTTACTGGGGGCTGTTGTGGTATGAAATTAACCTGGAAAACTGAAAAGCCTGTTTGGGTGGATCAGTGGCCCCTACCTGTGGTTAAGTTAAGCACATTTACTGCACTGGTTCAAGAGCAGCTGCAAAAAGGACACATAGTGCCCTCCACTAGCCCTTGGAATTGCCTGTATTCGTTATTCAAAAACATACTGGCAAATGGCACTTGCTTCATGACCTCCACAAAATTAATGCTGCTATGGAAGACATGGGAGTCCTTCAACCTGGTCTCCCATCTCCTACTATGATTCCCCAAAATTGGCATTTGACAGTTATTAACTTAAAATATTGCTTTTTTATTATTCCTTTGCATCCTGATGATGTTCCTAAACTTGCCTTTTCTGTTCCAGCCACCAATATGCAGGTGCCTTTACAAAGGTATCATTGAGCTGTTTTACCTCAGGGAGTGAAAAATAGCCCCACCATCGCGGGCATTAATTTTTCTTTAATTTGTTTACCTATTACAAGTGTATGCTTACAGTGGCTACAGCAACAATCTGCCTCTTTCAGCAGATGAGACAAATATAAAAACGTATAGAAAGGGAATTCAGGTGTGCAGGGGGATAACAAACGTCAGGCAACATTAGCATGTAGGTGGGAAGTGGATCAGTGCATCTTGAATCTCTCATTTATGATTTTCAGCTCTCCTTCAGAAGTGCTTACATCTCTCTTGAGTGTATAGCTATGGCCAGTACTGGATATTTAAGATTCCACACTGTGAATAGTTGAAGAAATTTTCTGCATCCAAATGCCCTATGAGGTCTGCACTGAGAGTGTTCACTGTGTAGACATTGTGCTCATTCAAAATGACACAAGAGCTGGGGCACTTGCCTGGGAGAAGGTGGGTCAGGGTTGTTGATGGAAGCAAAGGCCCAGACTCAGATCTCTCTGGTTTCACAACACTCCTGTAGATGTCCAAGCTACAGGAATGTCTAAATACCAGAGAGTAATGAGACATTTAGATTAGAGTCTGTGGAGTGGACCAACCATAACGTTTAAGACAGGTCCTGTTTAGGTCATGGCAACATGGTCTTAATATGTTTCATCAAGCAGGTGTTTTTCCTAACTATGCTTGGGTGGAAGAGCACTAACTACGGCTCAGAGTGGAGTAAATATTGAGATATTTCAAGGAGACTCTAACCAAATTCCCCTCATGATAATTGTGAGATATTTCATGAATGTATTGATGATGTGGAAGAATTATATTTTTGATTTCTAAGCAGAGTTCTGAATTTATTGCTAATCCTATAGAAATAACAGAAACACAGGTGCATTCTTGTGTAAAATAAAACTACTTAAGGCAAAACAGTTATAAAAGCTGGTAGAACTTCCATTTGAATGTATGAAATATTGATGGACTCAAGGTCCAGGGAAGTGACTTGCACTGATTAGCTCAGTGTAGGACTCTGAATATTGCTTTAGGGCCATTTGTCTCAAAACTAACTATCTTCTCTGAGAGAGGGACCTTTGCAATGTGATTTATAATTGCAAACCTCTAAATACAAGATTGCCTTGGTTGTGAATTTTTTAATCTTTCAACCTCAATTCCATGTCATGTGTTTCTAGTGCCATATTTTATCCTTGCTTTTATTCATAACATGGCCATAATTTCCTTGCTGACCTTCTATCAGTGTATTCATTATGTTTCAAAGGGCACATTGTCCTTCACTGTCTCATAACAGCAGAGGTAAAATAACTTAATGGTGGTGTGTATTTGGAGCAGTCATTGGGCAAAGATGCTTTATAAACATGACACAGTGCATGGTGCAACTGCTCACCATGCCCTGAAAATGATGAGTGTCTGTGATTTTTCAACCTAAAAATTATTTTGTGACTTATGTTAGAAATACCTGAGAATTAGTGAAGTTTTTGGTGTCTTATATATCTAAAGTCCTCACCTTGATCCCCGTTGTAGAGATTACTCCTTCTGCCTTTGTGCATATGAACATTTGTAGCATTGAAAGGCTCAGCACCTCAGACAGAAGCCAACCTTTGCTGCTCTTCCTTTTCTGAAAGAGATGAGGTGATTTATTAATATTGAAGTTGTAGGGTTCTGAAGAGCACAGCTTGGTTCTTGCTATAACTGTTCATTCTCACATTTCACTCACAGAACTTAGAAATATTTTTGAGATCACCCCTGGTTTCTGTCTCAGGGAGCACTCTGTTATCCCATGCAGAAAGGAAAACTTCAGCTGGAGAACTGGAAGCACACTAAAAGGCTGCAGATGCACACTTATGTACAAAGAAACACACAAAACTGAGTGATACTCAGTCCTCTATCCCAATGATCAGGCACTCCTCTAGAAAATGGACACTGTGTGTTCAACCACAATAATAACTTGATTTTACTTTTTGGAGGTTCACCTCAAAGATTTGGTAAGAATTTTTGCCTTTCTGTTTAATTGTGCTTAAGGATTTTGTATTAGCACTGTAAAGCTGCAAAGTTTAACAAGTTACGAGTCTGTTGCCAAAACTCAAGGGCATCAGTTACTTTGGGGTAGGGAGTTCTGGTGGAATAGGACCTTGTACCTCAGGATCCCTTGGGCCAGCAGCAAACAACTCTCTCAAAGACTGCTGAGGCTTGTGAGGAGCTGGTTTTGGCCTCGTAAAGCTGAAGCTTTTGAGAATGTAACCCTGCATTTAT